>PVJN01001178.1:0-151658 GCA_004026805.1 Lasiurus borealis | reverse complement strand
TGGCTTGCACATGTACGATAACATATAAAGCTCTCGCTGGTGCCAATTGCACGCAAGCATTTCAGTCTGTCATTGTTAATCGTGAATACTATTATAAAGGAAGGGCGAATAGCGATATTAAAATATTTCTTCTAATTAATTTCAATGTGTATGAATTTGTGAACTTGGCCACTAGTATTTATTTATTTATTTATTTATTGTGGGTCACTAGTTCTTTATAATGCATGTGGTTGGGCCATAAAACATTCTTTGTATTTCAACTGAACTTTACTGGATAAACATTTTCAGACAAAGAAATAAAACTATTTTATGTAGAATATAAGAATGTGTATGGGTCAGTTAGGAGAGGGCATTTTAACGCTCATATTAAGATGATTTTATTCTTCTGAATTTTAAGAGGAAGTTTTCTCCCTTATTATAAATGCTAGCATATTTTAGTGTCCTTTAATGATTTATTCATGGCCTACTTGTATAGTAGCCAAAGAAAAGAATTATATATTACTTTTTAAAATCTTGTGCAAGAGAGCAATTTTAAAAATATATATTTGGTAAGACCTTTAATAAAATTTTTAATAAGTTGTCTTTTCAACTCATAGTCATTATAGAATATTGTCTTCTCCATTATTACGGCTTACAGCAGTGTTATTTCCCTCCCCAACCCCCCTTTCTGGCTGGATATGTGTTGTTTCCATATTATCTTTTTTTTTTTTTAAGTTTATATTCTTCTGTTTAGGAAAATTTGACGTGTATCCATATTTAAGATAGTATTTAAATTATACTATGATGAATGTAATAAATTTATTTATAAAATTTTATCTAAGATTAAAGTACTGAAAATCATAAATACTCTGAGGTGAATAAAGTTGGTCTATCACAGTGGTTGGCAAACCCTGGCTCGTGAGCCACATGAGGCTCTTTGGCCCCTTGAGTGTGGCTCTTCCATAAAATACCACATGTGGGCGTGCACATACAGTGTGATTGAAACTTCGTGGCCCATGCACAGAAGTTGGTTTTCGACTCTCAAAAGAAATTTCAATTGTATTGTTGATATTTGGCTCTGTTGACTAATGAGTTTACTGACCATTGGTCTATCATTAACCAAACATTTCCCTCTTTTTCCCCCTTTCTTTCCTTTATTACTGTGTTCTTCCTATTCCTCCCAAGTTCTACAATTGCATACTTGAAGAATGGATGAATGATTTTATATAATTATTTGTTTACTGTCTCCTCTTTTTAGACTATAAATTCTGTGAGCACAGAGACTGTACCAATCTTGTGTACTTCCATGTGCCTAATGCCTAGGATTAGTATATATTAATAATTCAGTAAATTAGTTGATTGAATGAATCAATGAATAATAAAACATATCCTATGAATGCTTTTAAAACAATTATTTTTGTTGAAATGTATTTCTTATCTACTGAAGTATTTAGAATGTATATTATGGGGAGAAATAATAGGATAAAACTTATTTGTAAAAAGTATGTTTTAAAATTTGCTACTTTTTTTTTTAACAAAGCATAGTATAATAAGCAATCAATTTAAAGTGGTTTTTGAAATTAAACTTTTGATTATTTTGGATTAATATTTTGAACTACATTTTCCCATGTGACTTTGATTAACTCATCTAATGTATGGCCTAACAAAATTAAAATAGTTTGAGGGCATAATACGGAAATACTCATAATTTTACAAGAAGTATCAGTTTTAAGGGTTTTAATTGAAACATGATGTGGGCCTATGTAGATAATAACATATTCATTATTTTAAATTGTAACTTGAGAATTTTAAGGTTTGAAAAATATTTCCAAGCATAACAGAAAATTATGTGCCCTGGGGTTCAGAAATTATTATTTTAGCTAAATAGGCCTGACTGATCAGAAACACAAGGACCAAAGTAAGTGTACATAAGTCCCAAAACAATGTTAGTGTAGACTTTTCATTTAATTGTTAGATAGCAGGTGTGTACAAACACTTTGGTTACTTAGGAGATAAGAACAAAAAGTTCACTGCTGATTACAGTGTGGGCCTTGTAAGGTATGAAGTGGCTATAAATTAGAACTTGGCATATTATGAACTTAATTTGACCACTTGTTTAGAAAGACTATTAATATTTGACTATACAGCAGTACACTCTGAAGAATGACTCAATGCAGTGTTTCTTAATATCTTTGCAGCTCTGTTTAATGGTAATATCTCTGTTACTGTTTGTTTAGCTTTTGTCTCCTTGTAATGTGAAGGGTATACTTTTCATCCTAAGTTTTTCTCTAGGCATTCACAAAGACAAAGCTAAACCTCCCAGCTTCCCTGTTGTCCTTGAGACTCTGAGGCGTACCTTGACAGATTACCAGAACAAGCTGGAAGATACATCTAATGAGGTAACACTTGCACTGTTTGGCTCCACACATATAGCCTTCGGCCTGCAGCAGTACGTATCCCTTGCTTGTTACAAAGGTAAAAAAAATTGGGAATATTGACTTGGCAGGTTCACAGATATAAAAAACAATAAATTGTCACTGTTCTTTAAGTGTGGCCTAAAGTTGTGTCTCATTTATGTTTTTGTAACTTAGGTCACACTCTTATTTTCAAAGTTATAAAAGCTCTGCTACTCTTGGACTTCAAAATCTATTTATTTTAATTTGATATAAAAGCTATGCAAGTCATTCAGTTAATATGTGTTATATTTAAATTTTAATGTGGTTTTATGAATTTGCAATAGGTAGTGGAAATTTAGATTTTAATATTTTAGTTTAAGATTTCTACAAATTGTAGAAGTCTGAATAAAAAAGGGATGATAGTTTTCATTCTTTAAAGTGAGTAAAGTGTTGATATAAGTTTTTAAAAACAATCATCTCTTTGATGGAGCCTGGAAGTTTTTTAGTTGCCAATTGAAAAAGCTCTTGCTTCTCTTTATCATCTCATTTGTATTATTTACTGTGTGGGTTGATAATTTTCTTGGGTATTAAAATATTTAATGAATCTGTGCTTTAAAAATTGAAGAGTTTACTTAGTTACATTTTGTCAAATTAGAGAATATAAAGTAATTACATTAAATACAATTAGTAAAACAACAGACATTTGAGTCAAAAACAAACTACATAGCATGTTTATCCTTCTGTTCATCTATTTCATTCATACAATATGAAGACTATGGAACTATTACAGTTCACATTTCAGAAGGGGCTTATTTTACGTTAGTTTAAGAAGGTGAATAAAGAAGGAAAAGTGAGACTTCTTAATTGTTCAAAAGGCATAAAAGAAAGTGACCATTGTAATAATTAAATTTCTATAGAGAATAAATATTGCTAAATCTTTCCCTGTGAGACAAGACAACCTATATTGTTAGTAGTTTATGAAACTCTTCTGAGGCCTCAGACTGGAAGCTGCAGGGTAACTAGGAACATATTACCCACAGCGAATTGTTATTTGGGAAGATGAATGTCACATGATCCTCAGCACAGTTGAAAAGTCGGCTCAGCAGGCTTTGGCTTAGTAATGCGCTTTGTTGTGAACCAGTGCCAGAGACAGCAGTGGGGAGACCAAGGGGGTGGCTGCAAAGAAAGCAAAAAGAGCAGTCTGACAGAAAGAAGAATGAACTGTCAAAGAAAATAAATCACAAGCAGAGCAGGACCAACTGATGACCTGCCACAAGCCTTCCCAGTAGGACTGCATGTGACCGACCCTGAAGTTGTCATATGGAGTGAGAGACCAGTGAATACCCTCATGATGTATGGAAAGAGCAGTCTTCTGCTCTGTCCTTTTTTCTTTCCTTATAGATGCCACTGCTTCTGGCATTTTGGTCCAGAAGGATTTTAAGAATAAAGTTATATTTGTTTATAGTGAGAATGAAATCCTTTGTCTGACATTCGGTGAAAACACAGTGATAGCACTGATATTTTAAGCTGGAATGCTTTCTTTTTAACCATGTGAGCTTGTGACAGAAATTACCTAGTTAACCAAAAGAAAATTTTAAGACTCTTAATTACTATTCAAAAGTTTATATTAAGTAACTGCATAAAAAACATTTAAAGATTAGCTTTTGAGTTACCAATCCTTGAAAAATAGAAAAGTTATTTACATTTTCTTTTATCAGTTAAACAGTGTGAATGATGCCAAGGAAAAGACATCTACTGAACTTGATTCTACCAAACAGAAGATAGAATCTCACACTAAAAATATAAAGGTATTGATTTTAAAAAACTTTTTCCTTTGTATTAAGAGACAAATGTTATTTAGGGAAACTTTATGGTAGAGATATTTGAAAATATGGCTTCCTATTTCTTATTAAGTACACTTGGATACAACTTTAATATTTTATTATCGATCAAAGTAACAAGAATGTTTTTCATTAAAAAATAAAACTTGATTAGAAATTGTCCTGATTAATGGAAACATTTATTTCCCAGACTTAATTATAATACCATGGATCACAAATTTAAGATTTAATGTCTACTCTTAGACACATATGTGCTTATGTAAAATGTTTACATAACATTTTATATAAGCACATCAATATTTGGAGTCAGTTTCCATCATTTTGGGTGGAGCCATTGTTTTTAGTACATCATGCCTAGTAATGGGCCAAGACCACACCTGGCTCAGGTCCAGGAAAATCGTTTATTTTATTTTCTGTGCCATTTTTATGTAATACATTTTTGCAGGACTATACTGAAGCAGCTCTCAGAGTTGCTCAGTAGTGTTGAATTTTTGTTGTTGTTGTTGGTTTATATTGCGGTTGTCCTTGACATACTTCATAGAATTTAAGGTTAAGGAATAAATAGTTCAACATTTTATGCTACATATTTTAGATTTGTATTAGCATTTAGGATTTCATGGAGAAGGAAATGTTCTTATATTAAGTGTAAGATTTATTCTTAAAATTTATTTATATGGTATTTAAAGGTTTTGGGGTTGCAAATTTTTTTTTAATGGATTGAAAGAAAAGAACTTCTTGGAATAAGCTGTCTTGTTAACACTTTATGTTTAAATGCTAAAACAACAATTTTCTATCTTACAGCTAAAATAATTGTACTTATACAATATATTCAATTAAAAAACATAATTGTTGACAAATGCTTGCCTTTGTGATCCTTTTATGTTAAAGTTTTGGAAATCTTCATTGTAGATTTTATATTTGTGCTGCCTCCCACCCCTCTATTGGTCCGCCATCATATGACCTCTACTTTTGGTGTCTCCTACAGGACCTTCAGGACAAACTGGCTGATGCCAATAAAGAGCTGAGCTATTTACGCAGTAAGTGTGCAGATAGAGAGGCTCTGGTCGGCACTCTAAAAGTGGAGCTGCAGAACGTGCTACACTGCTGGGAGAAGGAGAAGGCACAAGCAGCCCAGTCCCAGTGTGAACTGCAGAAGCTTTCCCAGGCTTTCCACCAGGACTCTGAGGTACCACTTGAGTCAAGATGATCGTTTCACTAGTCTCAGTTTTATACATTTACATACTTTGACTGGCTGTTTTTACTCTTACTTGGTTTAATTAAAAAAATTCTTCTGAGCTGACTATTTTGAAATATGAATGTCAGTTGCAAAATCAGTTACTCCATTACTCTGTGTCATCCTTTTTCAAGGAAGAAGTAATGTAGATTAACCCTTCTATCACTTGTGCAACTAACCTATCTCAATAACTAAAATCCTAACAGCCCTTTCAAGGTTGCCCTGATTGTTAATGATAAAATTATTTTTTTAGACTTCAGTAGTTAGTAGCTAAGCATGTAGAAAGAATATGTGTTTTTTTTTTTTTTGTAATCACAAAGAACTGGACTTGGGTCCTGGGGCTTTTATTTACAAACTGAGTATGAACAAGTCACACAGCTTAGACTCTCCACATCTGAGCTTCTTTATTTGCAACACAGGAATAATATTTACTTTAATAGACAATCAGTCTCCTTACTCTTTATATAAAAAAATTAAAAAAAAAGTAAATCCCACACATTTAAAACTTTATTTGGGTGCCCTAGAGAGTGGCTTATTTTCATTTTCATTTATTAACCACTTTTTAAAGTATGATGACAAAACTTTCATAGTATGAGCTAGGTGAATGGAATTATTTGTTCTTTTACCCAGGGGATGTGGAGCTAGTCTGGCTAGTGTGAAACTGGTTTATCTGAGTCGTCCAGCATATTGAGTTCATTACTTCAACAAATATGAACATGCATGCCAAAAGCGTAAAAAGGAAACATTCCTTCCCCTCTTCTTGCAGTCTGGGATTTAAATTGTGTCCACATGAAGGGCCTGGAATTGTTCTACACATCAGATAGTGATTAAAGTAAAGGAAACTAGAAGCCTGACTATATTGTAAAGTCAGCATGTCTACAACAATGTGGTTGGGTTCAACATGTGTGAATTGATTTTGGATGTTGAGATTCTCTTTTCACGCCAAATGGATGATTATCATGCATGGTTTATCACAGCCCAAGCAAAAAGGACATAATGGCGACACAATGAATTATCCTTGAGGATGAACTCAATGGCAAAATGTGCAGGGGGGAGATTTTAAGTGCCTAAACATTACATTTGCTTAGTTATATTTAATAAGATTTTTAAACATCTCAGCCCAATTGAAAATGCAAAAGTCATCTTTAATTGCATAACAAAGAAAATGGCATAGTCTATTTCTGAAGACTTCTGATATGCTAACTCAAATTTATGATTTTAATCACATATTTAATTTTCTTTTGTTTTTAAATTGTTATATTTGGCATATAGAGAATTAAGATATGTGTATTTTAATTTCTCCCAAAAGAAACTGCCCATAAATTTCTAATTATAAATCTTTACATATGCTGTATTCAGTTTTTCTTTTCTATTTGAATATGTTTTCATTGATTTTAAAGAGAGGGGAAGGGAGAGGGAGAGATAAAGAAACATCAATGAGAGAAAAGAAACCAATCGGCTGCCTCCTGTACACCCTCTACTGGGATCCTGGGCATGTGCCCTGACTGGGAATCAAACCAGTGACCTCTTGGTCCATTCAACCAACTGAGCAATACTGCACATATATTCAGTTTTTCTTATCTAGAAGATGAGAATTTCTATTTTTTTCCCTCTCAAAATTTCCCTTTTAAACAAATTTTTTTGCTCATATATTTAAAAATTTTGAGGGAATTTATTTTATCTACATAAAATATTCATTTTGCAGCTTCACTGTTCCTTTGTCTTGAGTTCCATTCTTTGGGACTTATAAAGACAGCATCATATAAGTAAACTTTCCTTGTATGTTCAAGATGGGATCAGCTTTTTACTGACTTCTAAGCAGAGTATTTCTAGGTCATTAAACAATGGATAGTTTTGTTATTGTAATGGCAGTATAATTTTAAAAAATTTTTCTACATAGTTCTAATTGGACGGTTTTGAAAGGATATCTTGGACAGCTATGTCCATTTGTTTTTTTTATTCTTCCTTTGTAGTGTTTGAACACCTACAAATGCCTCTGTGCCAAACACTATATGAACTTTTAAGTGGGCAAAATAAATGATCCCATCTTCCATATCTTTCATATCACTGTCTGCTTTGCCTAAGGGGCTTGGGATAGATTTCCTATAAGTGGTAAGTAAGCTGGAATCTCTGGAGGGGGACGAAAGCTGAGTGTGTACCTGTGAAGTACAGATATTGGAGTAATGTTTTCTCTGACAGAGTTGAGTAACGCTTCTCTCTGTAATGGTGTTTTGACTTAAAAAATAACATCTGTTATAGCAAATGTAAATAAGAAATTATAGAATTACCACACAGACTTTAAGTTAGGAGAGCTTAGAAACAACTTGTTCATATTCCTTCTGTTACAGCTGAGGAAGTTGAGGCCTGAACATGCACTCACTAAGACCACCTCCTCAGTAATAGCATAGCTGGGTCAGAACTCTGGTCTTCTGGCTTATATATTTTAGAATTTGGTTTTGAATACTAAGTGTAAGCCATTCCCAGTTTCTATCTGATCTAGTTTTGATTGTAAAAAAAAGTCACCAAAGTGATAATATTCTGAGACTTGAGTATTTTAATTCCTTCCCAAGTTTATGAAATAAATTATTTACCATATATATTATGTGTTTTACTTCTTACAATGTTTATATACTGGATTTAATTTCCTTTTTTTTTCTCACAGGAGAAGCTAACCTTCCTTCATACCTTGTACCAGCACTTGATAGCAGGCTGTGTGCTCATAAAACAACCAGAAGGCATGCTGGATAAATTCTCTTGGTCTGAGCTTTGTGCAGTCTTGCAGGAGAATGTTGATGCCCTGATCGCAGACCTCAACAGGGCTAATGAGAAGGTAACTGTCCTCAGGCACCAGATACCTCTATTAAATTCAGTGACATTTGTCCACATCACAGTATCATTAAGAGGGGCTGACATTCATCTTATTTCAAAAAGAATTTGGATGTTAATAATTCAATACCATTAATTATGGCTTGTCTACCACTCAGTTTGATGCCATTGCTGTGGGCATGTAAATGTGACTGAAGTCTGTATGAAGTCTCTAAGCTCCGCTTTCTATGCAGGACATGCTAATACTACTAGCCAGTATTAGCCACAGGGACCTAATTAAAAGAAAATAAATTAATCTTACTGATGAAGCAATTCAAAGAACTTAGCCATTTACATTAATAAACCAACTCTTTATGTTAGCATAAAATAGAAACAAGATACAATTCTTCAAAAACATGATCTTAAAATTCTTTGCTTAGGAAATAATGAGATATTAAAAGCAGTTACAGTTTTAAATTATGTTTATAACACTTCTTGAAATATAACAAACTGTATTACCAAACCCATTCAGTGCTATCGATTGTAAGAAGTATATATTGTAGGAGAAGACGGTAGACTTCTATAGTTACTTTATCATTCACAAGCTTAGAAATTCAGTCTTTCAAAAAAAAAATTAAAAACTTGCTTTTGGTTATAGAAAATCAAAATGGCTTAGAAGACTTAACATATGTCACCATTAAAAATATTGATTCTTATCCTGGGTCTATTGAACTAGTCAGAACTATGTTTACGTGGTCTAGTTTCTAGATCTTAGTTGTAATGATATTTGCTCTTAAGAGACATGAAAAGAAAAAGTGTTCCCCAAAGTTTATTTTTAATCTTGGCCCAATTTAAGAGTGAGTTAGGACATTTTACCTTGGTCTGAATGGCAAACACTACTATAGGCATTGAGAAGTGGGACTGAGAAAATGAGAGAATAAATTATGAACCACAGATACTGTTTATGATTGTGAATGTGTGTATCATGGGTTTGAAAATTATTGAAAATTAAAATAAGTTCATGTTTTAACCCTCTGAGATGCTGTTATGGTTTAATGGATTTTTATAGTTTTAAAACATCATTAATTGTCCTACTTGTTAGGTGATTTTCTTCACAGTGTTTTGAATGTGAAATAAAAAATGGTTGGAGCCGAGACCGGTTTGGCTCAGTGTATAGAACATCGGCTTGCGGACTGAAAGGTCCCAGGTTCGATTCCGGTCAGAGCCGTGTACCTTGCTTGTGGGCACATCTCCACTGTGGGGCGTGCAGGAGGCGGCTGATCTATGTCTCTCTCTCATTGATGTTTCTGACTTTCTATCTCTCTTCCTTCCTCTCTGTAAAAAATCAATAAAATATATTAAAAAAATGGTTGGAAAATTCTGCTTTATTATATTTAACATGTTTGTAGATTTGTAAATCTCATTTAAATACTTACTTTCCCATTGAAATATCTTAATAGGTTGAGCTTTGGATCTAGAAGTAAGAATATTTTTCTCAATTATATTTTTAGTAAAATGGGTCTTAGAATGAGTAATCTATTTATATATATAAAAGGTTAATATGCAAAGTGTCCCCTTGGGAGTTCCACGGGGAGTTCAATCACTCGCTATGACATGTGCTGACCACCAGAGGGCATCACAGAATGAAGGGAGGCCCCGGCCACAGCCGGAAGGCTGGATCGGCCCTAATCGCTGGCCAGGCCTAGAGACCCTACCAGTACATGAATTTCATGCACTGGGCCTCTAGTGTTCTTAGAAAGAGAAGAGTAAAACATTTTTCATCCAAGCATACATATGACACCATTTTGCACTAAAATATGATAATTTGCTATACTAATTCCTGTTTCATCATTTCTTTATTTTCTTTTTTAAAAAATATTTTTATTGATTTTAGGGAGGATGGGAGAGGGAGAGAGAGATAGCAACATCAATGATGAGGGAGAATTATTGATTGGCTACCTCCTACCGGGGATCAAATCCACAATCCCAGCATGTGCCCTGACTGGGAATTGAACTGTGACCTCCTAGTTCATAGGTTAACATTCAACCACTGAGCCATATGGCTGGGCATCATGATTTATTTTCATTTCAACTTAGAATGTTTATATGTTCTTAAGACATAAGATATATTGGAACATTTTGGATGTTTTTTTGGAGGATACATGGAAATGGTTTGTCAGCATAGTTTTTTCTCTGTTGCACTTCTCCATTTAGATAAGTCATCTGGAGTATATCTGTAAAAATAAGTCTGATACGATGAGAGAGCTTCAGCAGACCCAAGAGGATACCTTCAACAAAGTGGCTGAACAGATCAAGGCCCAGGAGGGCTGCTGGCAGAAGCAGAAGAAGGAGCTGGAGCTGCAGTACTCTGAGCTCCTCCTGGAGGTGCAGAAGAGGGCACAGGTATGCAGCTTCCACAGAGTGTTATTTCAAATGCCATTGTCAAGTCAGTTAAAACCTCCTGATTACCACATAAACTTGTTAGGCACAAGTGATACATATGATCAATAATGGATATATATGTCTTGTTTGTATAAGAGTACTAAGTCTTTCACTTAAGTATGGAAGTCGATGGGTTTCTGGTTAAAGTATCCCAGAATACATTGATCAATTGATTGCTAAAATTATATTGTCTTTATTTACTTTTAAAATAAAAGGTTAAGAGGTTTGGTAAAATATTGTCAGTTTCAGTGTAGGTATTTTTTTTATCCAGTTTACTCCACTTATAGGGGTTCCTATGTGAACCATCATTTTAATTCTTTTGGGATTGAAATTTGTTTTACCTCCTAACATTGTATAAGAATTACAGTTGTAGAACCTGTAGCAAAATAATTGACTGTGAGATATATTATGTCTTCTATGTTGAATTCCATTGAGAGCAGAAGCTATGAATAGTTAATCATAATTTTTCTTACACAAATTTTTGTCAACTTAATTTATTATTGTTAACTGTCACTCCTGCCCAATCAGGAATAATGTATGGTAGTGTATATATTTTTTTTCATGTTGAATTTAATAATGGGTCCCTTTTTCTCAAGATAAGAGACTTAGGTTATATATTCTTCCTATGCTAAGGGCCTTATGTGAACATATGCTTTTTTTCTGTGAATTTGAATGAATTAATACACTCTCTTCAAGTAGCCATTTGTTCATTGTATAAAGGGTGCCTTGTGAAATGCCCTGCATTTCCTACTACTGAAATAAAAGACCTAAATAATTTATTATTTTTAGAAGTAGCATTGACATACAGTGAAGTGAACAAATCTTACATGTACAATTTGATGTTTTGATCAATGCAAACATCATGTAAGCATCACCCTACTTAACACTTAAAACATTGTCATTACCCTAGAAAGTTCCCCGACCCACACCATTTGTTCAAGATTTCCTTTCCTCCTTGAATAGCATCCTCCCTTTGTGAAAAAACAATTGACCACAGTTTGTTGTCCATTTTCACAGAACAGTAGGTCCTTGGGTTATGTTACAGATCCGTTCCTATGGCGCGATTTAACACGATTTTCGCCGTAAGTCGGAACCCACCTACATAAGCATCTATATCACTCATATGGAGCACATACACAGCAGTAATGAAGTGAAACAGTAGAAAAAATTTAAAAGAAAGATAACAATTCCTACCTTTACTTATGGTAAATAAATAATAAAAAACATAAAGCATACATATGCACATATGCAAAATGACATAATTTTTTTTTTAATAAATAAATGGGAGATGGTGACGTAACCATGAAACAATGTACGTGGAGTCTGACATGACCCAAGGATTGTCTGTACTGCCTTTTCCAGAATATCATATAAATGGAATTATACAGTATGTAGCCATTTGTGTCTGAATTTTTCACTTAGAAAAAATGTATTTGGAATTCATTACTGTCCTTATGTTTACTACTAGTTTGTTCTTTTTTTTAAAATATGCATTTTATTGATTTTTTTTTTTTTTTTTTACAGAGAGGAAGGGAGAGGAATAGAGAGTTAGAAATATTGATGGGAGAGAAACATTCATCAGCTGCCTCCTGCACACCCCCTACTGGGGATGTGCCCACAACCAAGGTACATGCTCTTGACTGGAATCGAAACTGGGACCCTTCAGTCTGCAGGCCAGTGCTCTATCCACTGAGCCAAAATGGTTAGGGCAGTTTGTTCTTTTTTACCGCTGACTGATATTCCATTATATGGATGTACCATTGTTTGTTAATCTAGATTAGTGATTCTCAACCTTTCTAATGCCGTGACCCTTTAATACAATTCCTCATGTTGTGGTGATCCCCAACCATAAAATTATTTTCATTGCTACTTCATAACTGTAATTTTGCTACTGTTATGAATTGTAATGTAAATAACTGTGTTTTCCGATGGTCTTATGCGACCCTGCTAGCAGGTTGTGACCCATAGGTTGAGAACCACTGCTGTAGAGTCTAAGACCATTGGAAAACACAGATATTTATATTACAATTCATAACAGTAGCAAAATTACAGTTATGAAGTAGCAATGAAAATAATTTTATGGTTGGGGATTACCACAACATGAGGAACTGTATTAAAGGGTCATGGCATTAGAAAGGTTGAGAACCACTGCTCTAGTTATTTGCTGATGGGCCTTTAGGTTGTTTATTTTTTGGCAATTATAAATTAAGACTAGAGGCCTGGTACATGAAAATTCCTGCACTGGAAAGGGGGTATGGGGTCCCTTAGCCCCACCTGCCCCCTCTTACAGTCTGGGAGCCCTCAGGGATGGGAGGCAACCCGGTGATCAGGGGAAGGTGATGCCCCATCACCCTTCTGCTGCTCCCACTGCCGGCAGTGCAAGCCTTGGCTGGCCCTGGTTACCTGTGCCTTGGGCTGGCCCTGGGGGGCTGGGGAGCTGAGGGGACTGAAGGACTCCGGAGGCAGGCACATGGAGTAGCCTGGCCCATCGGGGGGAAGGCCAGGCCTTGTCTCGCATCCGCTGCCCTGGTGGGGCTGAGGGAACTGGGTGCTGCTATCTTGTGACTATGGGCATTGCCATCATTGAGGGTAGGGCAGTCAGTTAGCATATTTCTTCCTTATTGGCATGGGACAGTCAATTAGCATATTCCCTTCTTATTGGTTGTAGGTGCCACCATTTGATGTGGGACAGTCTATTAGCATATTTCCTTCTTATTGGTCGTAGGTGCCACCATCTTTGCAGTGGTGTGAGGGTCAATTAGCATAATCCTTCTTTATTAGATAGGATGCTTTAAATATTCATGGACAGATTTTTGTGTGATCATAAGTTTTCATTTCTCTTGGATGAGTACTTGGGAGTTGATTTCTGGGTTACATGATAAGTGTATATTTAACTTTATATGAAATCCTGCAAGGAGGCGCCCCCACCTCCTGCTGTGCGAAGAGGCACCCTGTGGGGGGTCGGGACCTGTGCCTGACCTGTGTAGCACTGGCCACCACATTGTGTCTGCTGGGGTGGAGGCAGGTGCTCCTGTGTGTTGTGCCTCTGCTCCAGCTCGCCCCCAGCCCTAGCCTCTCCATGTGTTGTGTCTCTCTTCTGGCTCACCCCCAGCGCCAGTCTCCCTGTGGCTGCTAGGGCTGGGGATGGCATACAAACCCCTCCCACCCATCTGCATGCACAGCTCCTCCTGAGTGGTCATGATATAGCCTCCCTCCTGAACGGTCATGATGCCTGGCTAATTAGCATATTCCCTGTTTATATATATAGATAATTATTACATTGTTTTTCAAAGTGGCAGTACCATTTTGCATTTTCATAAGCAGGGTAAAAGAGTTCTAGCTGCCCTGCATCTGTGACAGCATGCGGTTTCATTACTTTTTCTTTTTAGCCAAATAGGTGTGTAGTGGTATGTCATTGTGGTTTTAACTTACATTTTTCCTAGTGAATAATAACACTGAACATTTTTTCACATGTTCACTTTCCAACTGTGTATCTTCTTTGGTGAATTATCTATTCATATATTTTGTTTAGTTATAATTGGGTTGCTTATTTCCTAATTGCTGTTGTTTATATATTCTGAATATGAGTCATTTGTCAGGTATATGATTCTCAAATATTTTCTCACATTTCCTTTTCTTTAAAATATACTTTTATTGATTTCAAAGAGTAAGGGAGAGGAAAGAGAGATAGAAACATCAATGATGAGAGAGAATCATTGATCGTCTGCTTTCTGCATGCCTTCCACTGGGGATCGAGTTTGCAACCTGGGCATGTGCCCTTGATTGAAATCAAAACTGGACCCTTCAGTGTGCAGGCTGACACGCTATCCACTGAGCCAAACCAGCTAGGGCATTCTCACATTCTCTTAAGAGTACATTTGTACAGAAAATACTTTAAATATTTATAAAGTCTAGTTTATCAATTTTTATGGGTATACTTTTGGGTGTCGTATCTAAGAATTCTGTTTAATATACAGTCATTAGGATTTCTCCTATTTTTTTCTTCTAGATATTTTATATATTTGTCTATGATCTATTTTGAGTTAGTTTTTATAAAGGTGTGAGGTATGGGTTAATGTACATTTTTTTTGCATGTGGATGTCCAGTTATGCATTCTAATACTATTTGTTGAAAAGACTGTCCTTTCTTATTTGTACCTTTGTAAAATACCAATTTACTATATTTGTGTAAGTCTATTTCTGGACCTTCTCATGTGTTCCATTTATTTGTCTGCTCTTTTTTAACACGACACTGATGTGATTGCTCTAACTTTTTAGTAAGTCTTAAAATCAGATCATGTGAGTCTTCCAACTTCATTTTCTATCAGTTAGTGAACTCACTTCTTTTATTCTGAATTCGCAGGAGAGCATAGCAATTTACTTTATGAAGTAAGGGAGTTAGTCAGTCATTGCAGTTGCTCATGTTTTAAGAGAAGCTCACACTGAAGGCTTTTCTCTGAAGAATGTGTTATACCTTAGGCTTTGATCCATGGCTATGCAAATTAAAAGTATAATTTTCATTATTCCTAAAAGTACATTAATATTACATATTGGCATGTAGCCTATATTATTTATGTACATATTTGAATTTTCATAAAATAAAATCGAATATATAGCAGCAATTTTAATTGAAATTTATATTTGGCAAATTGCTATTATAATGTATATTACAGGCCCTATAAATTTTATTTTTGGAAAGTTTGTAATGATAAATTCTATGTTTCCACTCTTTTCCCCAAAGCTATAATGCAAATAACAATATTTTAATTTTATAGTACTTATGCATTTTCAAAAATTATGTTAATGAGGTCATGAGGAGGAAAAAAACTACAATTTTGCATAGGATGGTGGGTTCTAGAGGATGTTTGGTGTCAGATGAACATAGCCATTAATAGAGACCATCTGCTGGGAAATATGACTTATCTACAGAGCCCTGTGTTTAATGTTTGGTATTGTAAAGACTTGGTTAGTAAAAGGCAGCTAGTTAAAGAAAAAACAGTTTTGAATTTGAGTTGCTTTTATCTGAAAAAAATGTAGTAATTTGCAAGACGTTTGAATGTGTAAGCTTTAAAGCAATTAGTGGAAATGCTATTAGATAAGTGAAACTTGTAAAATAGGAAGTTTGGTTTTAGCATTACATTATTTAGTTTGCAGCATTAGGTAAAATGTGCTAGCCATATGGTTGGGTAATTCTTGAATTTAAATACTTTTGGAACCATCCTCTAAATGTATCTGAAGCACCTGGGCTCAGTGCCACATTCCGTTCCATGTACTAAGTTTGCTTGTGCAGTCTTTGTATACATGTTCTTATTTCTTTTCTACCTGAACAGGAACATGAACTTCCTTTCTAGAAGTAAAGATTTTTCACTATAAGTTAAGTATAATTAAGCCTTGATGTAATGTTTATTGTAAACATTTTAGTATGACATTTCTGTTAAATGAGTTTAGAATGGAGAACAAAAATCAAAGAAATTTAGATTCATTATAATATGCTGCATTTTTTCTCTCTTATATCATGATATTGAGAGTATTTTCCCAAGAAATTTGGGTTAGTCTTAAAACTGTTATTAGATGTTGAAACTTTTAATTGAAATCAAAACTATTAGGGATAATGTGGCTTGTTTTTATTGTTGGAGGTATACATGCCTGCTTGAAATTATTCACAGGAGTTAGACATAATCCTGCCACACCATATTTTCATAGACATAGTGTTGGTGAGCACCTCTAATGAAATACTGGAAAGTCCTCTGACTTCATATAATTGCTTTAAAATAAAAAAAAAATTAATTGATTTTAGAGAGGAAGGGAGTGGAAGAGAGATAAAATAATCAATGATGGAAAAAATCATTGATCAGCTGCCTCCTGCACAGCCCCATACTGAGGATCGAGCCTGCAACCCGGGTATGTGCCCTGACTGGGACTTGAACTCTGACCTCCTGGTTTATAGGTCAACACTCAACCACGGAGCCACACCAACCAGGCTAGAAATTGTTTGTTTTTAAAATAACGTTATTTGTTAAATTTGCATAATGTTGGATGGTTTTTTTTTCTCAATGCTTTTGCATACTTTGCATGCCTCCTCTAGTGGAGCCACACAACAACCCCATGAGATAGGTCATTTAAGCATCCTTTCTATTTTACAAACGTGGAAACTAAGATTCAGAGAACTGATACTACTTATTTGAATAGCAAGGAAATTCTAGGGACATGATTAGAATAGAGATAACAGATGCAAACTGTTTAGTATTTTGGTTGGCATTTAGAAATTGCAAAGTGAATGTTATGTGCTTAATATTTTATCTTAATCCTTTCAGTCCCTTTGGCATTATACAACACTGCTTTAAAGAAACATGTGCTGTTTTTCTATATAAAATTATATATGAAAATAGGTCTAGTGACAACTTAGTTTCATATTTCTTGAACTTACATTTCTAAGTGATTCTTAATTAATTAATAATTAAACAGAATAATGTATAAAAAAGCTAACCAGTGCCATATTGCCAGCCATGCATAATGGTAGTTCCTTTATCTCTTATATCTCTCAGACTCCCCTCCCCCACAAGATACTGAATTTTTAGTATACTTTATTACAAAATTGCCACTATAGATAAGAATATCAAAACAACTTTTACATAATATAGTCAGTATTAATAAATACTTTACATGTTATATACCAGATACATAGGACAGTGTGTTTCATGTTGTGGTACTAATTAAGAGTTATAATACTTAGTTTTTCCCTCAGTGAATATCCAACTTAGTTGGGGGATGTATTCAATAAATGAGAAACATTAAATAATATAAGGTTTATCATAAGCCTATATATACTTACTTGCTAAAAGAGTGATATAAACTTAGAGGGGGAGGTGGTTGGAGTTTAAAAGCTTCCTAGAAGAGACTGGCGATTTGAAAACCCAGCAGAAAGGGAGACACGAGATATCAGAAGTTAGAGGTAATGCTTCTTTCCAGCTGTCTGAGGTAATATCTGTTAATCAACAAATCAAGCATCTTGCCTTTACAAAGAGCTTTTTGTAATTAGTTGTGCCTTACAAACAAAAGAGTAAACACAGGCACAAACATTTTTGTGTATGTACCATTTTTGACATTCTAAATTAACAAAACAAAGATAGTGTTTTTAAATTAAGTAAATAATCATTATGGGTTAAGAGAATATGTTTATGCTAGTGGCCCAGTGCATGAAATCGTGCACATTGAAAGGAAATTAGGGAGAATCCAAGATGGCGGCATAGGTAAACACCTACACTGCTGCCTCACACAACAATTTCAAAACTACAACTAAAAGACAGAACGGACACTATCCAGAACCACAGGAAAGCTGGCTGAGTGGAAATTCTACAACTAGAAGGAAAGAGAGGGGCGCACAGAGACCCAAAGGAGCTGCAAAAAGCTAATGTACGGAGACGTGCGTGTGGAGAGAGCGGATGCCAGAGTACCTGGCTGGCTTTCTCTGGCGGGAGACTCCCAATGGCATTGAACCCCTTATCCTATGACACTGAACCCCAGATCCAGCCGAAACTCATACAGGGGGAGTTTGGACTGTGAAAAGGGAGAAGTGCATGGAAATTTAGGGGAGTCGCAAAAGATCAGAAGTCTGGTGGCGCCCAGGCGACCGACTGCTGATTGTGCCACTGGCTTTGGCATGTGGCAGGAGACAGACCCTCCCAACTGCGTCACTTCTAAGTCCACTAAACCCTGGTTTCGGGCGAAACCCTGGGGACCAAGACTCATATGGTCCCGGAGTGCAGGGAAGCTGGAAAGGCAACAGTCTAGAGGCACTGTGAAAGAAAGCGCGCGCATGAAAGGACTAGTCCAGTGATTACCCAGTCACGTGAGACTCAGGGGCAATGGAGGGCAGGGCCGACTGGAAGGCAAAGCAGTCCCTTAAGCCCTGAGACTCCACCCATCTTAAGCTAAACAGAGAGGCTTCTGCAGTTTTCCAAGTCTGATATCATAAGGCTGAATCTAACATAGAAGTTCTCCCAGCATAGTGAAAATGCTGAGACAAGGGAAGGGATCACAAACAAAAGAAATGGAGGAAAACAAATGACTGGATATAGAGTTCAAAACCACGCTTATAAGGTTTTTCAAGAATATCCTAGAAAAGTTGGATAAAGTTAGCCAGAGCCAAGAGGAGATGAAAAAGGACCAACTAGAGATGCAAAAGATCCAACTAGAGATAGAAAAGGACCAACTAGAGATGGAAAAGGACCAACTAGAAATTAAACAGACACTGACTGAAATAAAAAATAGTATACAGGGTCATAACAGCAGACTAGAGGAAGGCAAGAATCAGATAAAAAATTTGAAATATAAAGAAGCAGAAAACACTCAACTGGAAAAGCAAGAAGAGAAAAGAATCCAAAAAATGTGAAGATAATGTAAGGAGCCTCTGGGACAGCTTCAAGCGTACCAACATCAGAATTGTGGAGGTGCCAGAAGAAGAGAGAGAGCAAGATACTGAAAACCTTAAAGAAATAATGACTGAAAACTTCCCACATCTGGTAAAAGAAATAGACTTACAAGTCCATGAAGCACAGAACCCCATATAAAAGGAATCCAAAGAAGACTACACCAAGACACATCATCATTAAAATACCAAGAGCAAAAGACAAAGAGAGAATATTAAAAGCAGCAAGAGAAAAACAGTTCATTACCTACAAGGGAGCACCATAGGACTATCAGCTGATTTCTCCACAGAAATGATGCAGGCCAGATGGGAGTGGCAAGAAATATTCAACATGATGAATAGCTGGAACCTACAACCAAGAATAATCTATCCAGCAAAGCTATCATTCAGAATTGAAGGGCAGATAAAGAGCTTCACAGATAAGAAAAAGCTAAAGAAGTTCATCAACTCCAAACCAGTATTATATGAAATGCTGAAAGGTACTCTTTTAGAAGAGGAAGAAGAAATAGGTAAAGATAAAAAATTATGAACAACAAATACATATCTATCAACAAGTGAATCTAAAAATTGAGTGAATTAAAAATTTGATCAACAGAATAAACTGATGAATATAATAGAATCAGGAGCACAGGGAGTGGACTGATAATTCTCAGGGATAAAGAGAGGTGTACAGGGAGAGACTGGACAAAAATCATACACCTATGGATGAGGTCAACGGGAGGGAGGTAAAGATAGAGGGAAGGGTGTGAGCCGCGTGGAGTGGAGCTATGGAGAGGAAAAAAGAGAAACAAATGAATAATCTAAATAATAAAGATTTAATTAAAAGAAAAAATGGAAATTAGAGGAAATATTTTAATATTGCTATTTGCCCTTTCTCTATAATAAAAGTGTCAGAGATGAAATAAAATTAGTACGGGAATGTATGCAGTTCCTGGCTGGGGATGCACGAGGCAGCTTCACTTTAGCGCTAGCAGGATGCACATAGTCAGCGCCATGTCCCAGGCCAGGGACACACGTACGCAGCATCATGTCCCCATCTAGGGAAGCATGCAGGCAGCGCCATGTCAGTGCTGGGCAGGCTTCCATCTGTCTCTGCCAGGGGCCGCCCCCTGGGCTGAGCTGTGCAGAGGCCCTCCTGGTGATGGCAGTTGCTGCCCACCAGCTCCTGCTCTGCATGCCGCCTGCTGAATGGTGCTTATGTGATGGTATCCCAGCCAATTTGCATATTCCTCTATTATTAGTATAGAATCCTATGATAGAATGAACTCCTTGAGGAACTGCCAAATTGTTTCCAAAATCAGCTGATACCATTTGCATTCCCACTAGCAATGTATGAGGATTGCAATTTCCCCCCAAAATGTGCTATAACAGAGAAATATTTATATCATAGGAAAAGCATATGAATTTATGTTTATTATGTTTTAAAATATTTCCATGGTATAAAAAGACAAGATATATAACTTATAAAAATAAGACATTTTAAACCAAGTCCTTTCATGTCTATGTTTCATTGAATAACCAGTTTGCAATTTGTCTTTTTGCCAATATAAAGAATAGAAGCTCAGCAAGCAGAAATGATAAAAAGAATTTTACTCCCTAGGGAAGTGTCTAATTTCTGGCCCAAAGTGTCAAAGTTCATGGAGTGCTATAAGCCAGTAAGATATCCCTCAAAGCTCATATACTTCAGGAAGTAAACATGTGATTCATTAAGGAAAGAAGCTATCCTCTCTCCCATTTCACAGAATAAAGAAAATCTTGTGAAAGTATAAAGTATTTTTTAAAAAATACATACTTTTATTGATTTCAGAGGGGAATAGAGAGAGATAGAAACATCAATGATGAGAGAGAATCATTGATTGGCTGCCTACTGCATGCCCCACACTGGGAATGGAGCCTGCAACCTGGGCATGTTCCCTGTCTGACCAGGAATCAAACCAGGACCTCCTGGTTCATAGGTCAATGCTCAACTATTGAGCCATACAAGTTGGGCATTATAAATTCTTTTTGATATGACAGAGATTTGCCTACAGGATATCCATTCTATATTTTCAGTTAAAATTTTTTTATTTTGCAAAATTATGATTTGGAGGGAATTCTTGAAATATTATTTTTGAAATTAAACCCAGTAAGGAGAATTTCAGTACTAGGAATGCTTTTGTTTCATTTGAAGGTGATGTTCCTTATGTTTGCTTAAAAAATATTAGCCTTTAATTTCCTTGGGTAAAGAACATAGGATTTTTTTTAAAGGAAGATTTGCTCTTATAGCTGTTTCTAGCCTTACTATCAAACAAGCTTTGTTCTTCAAGAATAATTCACAGTAAATAATGCAGTGCCTCTGAAGGTCCCTGTGGCTTATCAGGATTAATTTAAAACAGAATTCTGACATGTTGATAACTTCCAAATTATATTTGGAAACTATATCTCTTTATATTTTTCTTTTTACATTTGTAAAACTTTTTTTAATCCTTGAGTATTTATTCAATGGCTTTTATGGGCAAAATACAGTATTTAGCACCAAGGAACATTTTATAAAGGAATTTTTAATTTGTTCAGTATTTATTAAATGCCTATAGGGTCTATATAGAGCACTGCAATAAATAATTCCTGGTTTCTAGGAACTCGCATATGATATAAGGAAGCAGCAATGTAGGAATTAAATCTTGAGTAGTTAAGTTCATAGCTGGTCAAGGTCAGTGTGTGAGTAAGAATGATAGTCAAAGGTGTCCTAGAATAGGTAGATCCTGAAATGCTCTCTGAAAAGTGTTAGATTTTGAGTGATGTTAGGGGAATGGAAGGGAAAATGACCTGGGGGTGCTAGAGAATGTGGTTACATTATGAAAAGTGGTCATGAGGCTTATGGCTGGAAAGTAAAGGAGCAGATTGTTTTCTCCTTTTTCAAGCTGAGGATTGTGGAAGAAGGTGCAGTCTTTACAGAAGAAAGGCATGTGGGGTGTTGTGACATGAGTGAAGGATCTTGGTCTAGAGGATAAGCAATAGGATTTGGACTGACAGAATTTGACAGCATTGAAATGGTCATGAATGGCTGGTGGTGGGATTAGCTGGAGCCGGAATGGGAGCAGGGGATGGATCAGGATGCGCACCGTGCTGGCTGATGTTTTGATTTGGGGAGGCAGAGGATAGGTAAAGAAAGGAGGTGGAATTAAGACTGACTATAACTTTAATAATTTGGTGGGTATTGGTGCAATTTAATGATATAAAATGGACTACTGTGAACACTTTTAGGGGGAAAAATCAACAGAACTGGACTGGATACTTAACTTGCTGTGGTTGTGCAGTCTCTAATGAGATGGCTACTGGTGGTTCTAGATTTCAGTGGAGATACCAGGGATGCAGAAATGTAATTGTTAAGAAATGAGCAAAACTCTCATAATATTTATCAATAACAGCTTAAAAATTTAATTTTATTATTTTTAAATCTTGAATTTTAATATCCCACTTTGTTAATCCTAGTTATCTAATTGATATTGACCTGTTTGATATTTTAAATAACCATTGATACTTGGTATCTTGATTATAATTACTTAAACCAACAATGATTTAAGAAAACAGATGGTTGTTAAATGAACAACAGATTGTTTATTTTTATTTATAACAGATTTCACATGTATTCTTTGTCTTATTTTTATTCTTTTAGCAATTGTGAAGGGCATCTCTTTTTTACAATAGAAATTATAAGAGTCTCATGAAGTTATTCAGTGGTAGTAATTAATATTAATCTGTACTTTTTAATGTATAATCACTAAAAATGATCAAAATTTGGCATAAATATCTTCAAAAATTGCTTTATTAGATTGCCACTACTTTTACAAGGTGACCTAAAATGAAAACTGGCTATGTAAGTCAGGAATCTCAGTTCTATTTTTTAAAAATTCCAGTGGGTTCCTGTTTTGCTCTATATAGAAAGAAGTGGGGTATTATTTTAGGTAATATAGTTTATTTATTTTTAAAAATATTTTTTTATTGATTTCAGAGAGGGAGAGGGATAGAGTGATAGAAACATCAATGATCCACCAGCTCTAGCATGCCCCCCACTTGGGCTTGCAACCTGGGCATGCGCCCCAATGGGGACTCAACCATGACCTTCTGGTTCATAGGTCAAAACTCACCTACCTAACCACACTGGCTAGTGATTTTTATTTCTTTTTATTTAGTTTTTAATTAACCCTTTTATCCTAGAACCACCAATTTCTGGATGTCTTTCTAAAATGCTTTTAGCTTTAACTTGATGTTTTGTGGAAGTGGAAGTACACGGTAGAGGATTCATCATGCACCAAAACTGGTTAATCTTTTCCACAATGGGCTTACTGTCCTTTAACAATCCATTTAATTTTGACCAAAGATGTAGAGTATTACTTAGAAATATTTAAAATATCATGAGGAAATATATCTTTTCACCATTCTTTATTCAACAAAGTAATTTTGTTGAAAAACCACACCTGCCTGATACTTTGAGATCTGTGAATATGTAAATAGGTAGCCACCTGGAACTAATTGACTTAATAAATGAATTTGGCAATGTAGCAGGATACAAAATTAATGCCAAGAAATCTGTGGCATTTCTATACATTAATAGTGAAATTATAGAAAGAGACTAAAAAAGCAATTCCATTTACCATCGCACCAAAAAAATTAAGATACCTAGGAATAAACCTAACTAAAGAGGTAAAATACCTATAAGTTGAAAACTACAGGACACTGAAAAAAGAGATAGAGGAAGATGTTAACAGATGGAATAGCATACCATGCTCATGGATTGGGAGAATCAACATCATTAAAATGTCCATACTACCCAAAGCAATCTATAGATTCAGTGCACTACCCATTAAAATACCAGTTACATATTTCACAGACCTAGAAAGAATTCTTCATAGATTCATCTGGAACAAAAAAAAAAACCACGCATAGCCATAGCAATTCTGAGAAAGAAGAATAAAGTAGGTGGGATCTCAATACCAGATTTCAAGCTATATTACAAAGCAACTGTTCTCAAAACAGCCTGGTACTGGCACAAGAACAGACATATAGACCAATGGAATAGAATAGAGAACCCGGATATCCACCCAAACCACTATGCTCAACTAATATTTGACAAAGGAGGCATGAACATACAATGGAGCCAAGATAGCCTCTTCAATAAATGGTGTTGGGAAAATTGGACAGATACATGCAAAAAAATGAAACTGGACCACTAACTTACACCAAATACAAAAATAAACTCAAAATGGGTACAGGACTTAAACATTAGAAGGGAAACCATAAAAATACCAGAGAAATCCACAGGCAGCACAATTTTTTTTTTTTAAACAACAACAACTTCACTACTTTTCTTTACCATAATTCTCCAAAAGCCTGTTAATGTCATTTTATGTAAACTTCCTTTTGTGTACTGCTGGCAGTCTGTCATAGCTCTGTCTTAGCACTGTATTGAAATAACTGGTTTACTTGTCTGTTTTCCTAGTACATGGAATTTAGTGTGTAATCAATAAATGTTCATTGAATGATAAATGAATCTGTAAAGGAAATCTGGATGTTATGTTCTAAAATTTATTCTGCCTCAGCAATTCCTTAATGATTAGGCATAAGATTTCACAGCGAGCTGGTTTATTTTTTAGTGATGAAAATACAGTGTCCACAGCTAAAATTTCTTTGTGTTTCAAATTAAGTTTGAGGATGTAAGTGCCTTTAATTAGGAAAAGAGGATCAGATTGCTGCTGAGGCCCAGCTTATAGCTAGCATTTCCTTTCACTACGGGAGCTGTACTTTGTTCAGGTTTCTGTCTTGGGAAGGTAAGAAATAAACTAAACTATGAGACTATGTTCTTAGAGTCCCTTCTCATCCAGTAAATGGAAGACAGTCAAGTGCTATTTGTTGTAGCACTGATTTAACTCTTTGTTCAAAAGCAAAGTCTTATATTTAGGAAAGCCTCTATTGATGGTGTAATTTCTGTTTAAAATCAGGAAAATAAAAGTTAGTGAGGAATTGAAGATGAGAAATTTTCTTTTTCTAAATATGTGTACATATTCATGTGTACAGGAAATTTATGAATTATTTTTAAATTTATGTCTTCTATTTTATATAAAACTTCTTTGTAAGAGGATTTAAAAAATCAATGTGCACATTGAGATCTAAGTATTTGGCCCGTTGTTGGATATTTTAAAATATGAATCTTTTGAAGAAGTGGTTTTCAGAAAAAGTTTTTCTTCCTACTAAGAGGAATTAATAAAACACCAATTTATTTCATCTGACGACTTTTCTTCTTTTAGAAATTTCAAGAAATTGCTGAAAAAAATATGGACAAATTGAACCGTATTGAGAAGTCACACGAACAGTTGGTTCATGAAAATTCTCGCATCAAAAATGTGTTATCACAGACCCAAAAGGAACAAACATCCTTGCTGGCAGCTTGTGCCCTGATGGCTGGTGCCTTGTATCCTCTCTACAGCCGGTCGTGTGCCTTATCTACACAGAGAGATTTTCTCCAGGATCAGGTCAACACCTTTGAGTTGTTCAAATTGGAAATTAGAACTCTAGCCCAGGCTTTGTCGACTGTAGATGAAAAGAAGCAAGAGGAAGCCAAGATGAAGAAAAAAACATTCAAAGGATTGATACGTGTATTTCGGAAAGGTGTTATTGCAATTTTGGCAGCAAACAGACTCAAGGTTTTGGGCCAATCCTGTGCCTCTCTTTTTACCTGGATGGAGAGTTTTAAAGATGGCATAGGCATGTTGGTGTGTACAGGAGAGCCCAAAGACAACCATAAATTTCCAAGTAAGATAATTTGTGTGTTTTGAAATCTAAGTTGAATGTAAGTGACATGCAGTATGAATATGTTTTGTCATTATGCAAAAACTTAGTCATTTAATGTGTAGTCATAGTCCCATACATATGAACAAATATATATATGTATAAGCTAGATTTTGATTTTTTTATAACATTAAATTATAAAGAAAGTAGCAAGTCTGTATAATTTCAACTTTGCCTAGCTTTATTAGATTTGATTGCTCTTTTCACAGTAAAGTGAAGAGTTTATACAGCAGTTTTTCAGTTAAGTCAATCCAGAGACTGCTCTACTTAAGATTAATTAACAGTATAATTTATTTTCACTTTCTATGAATCAGTATAAAATGATCAGAGTTAAAAATCTATTGAAGAACTCAAAGAAAAGGATACAAATATAAAAATTTCAGCTAACATACTTGGAATGTTTGACTATTCTGAAGAAACAATGATTTCAATTTTAACTTTTGAAAAGCAAGCTATTAGGTAATATAAGTAGAACCAAAGAAAATTTCCTTCTTTCTTTGTTTTGTCAGTTAACAGTCACATATAAATAAAGTCAATCAAATCTAATATTTCTTATAGACTTTTCTGCCTCAGGCAAAGTTCTGTCTACAAGTTTTGATCTATTTCTTAAATGGCTAAACATTGCCATGCATTTTTAACATGATCTTAATAAATTTTTGTAGTGTTGCATGATGGATTTTTTTTTGATTTTTGTAGAACATCAAAAGGAGCAGTTACGTTGTTTGCAAGCGCTTAGCTGGCTCACCAGTTCTGACCTTCTTGCTGCAATAATTGCTTCTATGGCTGAGTTACAGGAAGTTATTAGTAAAACAGGTATGATTCCCTCTTTTATGTTCTTTCAAAATACATTTAAAAGCAAATGCCAAAAAATGCTTTACCGTACAAATTCTAATAAATAATCTAGAAAGAAAATGTATTTGTTTTCATCTTTCTTTTCTCAGGTAAGGGAGATTGTTGAATCTATATTTAATGAAATAAGAGAATTAGTGTAATTTTTTTCATTATTTTATTTTTCTTTATTAATTAAGGAATTACATGTGTGCTTATGTCCCCTTTGTAACCCTCCTTCCCCACACACACACCCACTCATGCCATCACTCCTCTGGTGTCTGTCCATTGGTTATGCTTATAATGCATAGATACAAGTCCTTTGGTTGATTTCTCCCCCACCCTCTCCTACATTCCCTCTGAGGTTTGACCATCTAGAATTAGTGTAAATTTTGATGGGTAATTTTGTCTTTATTTATGGAAAAATTAAATATTTGTTGGTTAACATAGTCACTTTATTTTTTTCCCTTTGAGATCTGATTTTCTGTTAAAAGTTCATTATTAGCTTTTTTTTATTAAATGATTCTGGTAATGTTAGTTCACATGTTTTAGTCATTTTTTCATTTTTCTTTCTGACTATAAATTTTAGAAGTTTGAGTAAAAACTGAATCAGTAGAAAATTTTTCTCTCTCATTTGGTGATGTGTTTTTATTTTTTTTCCAATTAATTTTAAAGGAAATTAATTTGAATAGTCTGTTTCTACCATGTATGGAACCACATATAATTTGTAATTTCCAAAAGTCTAAAATTCATATTTGTTTTTCATGAGTAAGATTGCATGATATGTTTGTGTGAAAAATTCATTGAACACTAATTTATGCTAGAAGAGAAATTAGTCACTTCTTGGTTAAGCTATGTCATTGGACTAAGTATTGTCATTTCAGACATGTTAATAGTGCATGAAGTATAATGAACTTGTTAATACTTGCCTGCTTAATAAATGTTAAAGCATTAATGAAATAATAACTTGGGATGTGATTTAATTTTTTAGACAACTCTGTTATGTAAATACAGATCATTTATTGTGATTCAAATATCTAAACCTAGGCTCTTGTAGAAGGAAATTTATGATTCAGAGATTATTTTTAGATTGTGGTGATTAATGTATTGCCTCAGCATATTGTATTTGAAATCTTAAAAGTCTAAATAAATAAGTTTTAAGAATGTTGGTATTATAACTTCAAAACAAAACTAATTTTCTTGAAAGAAGTTAATAAAAATTTTTGGATTTATTTTAATAAACAGATTATTTGTGTTAGTCTTATTCTCTGTAGGTATGTGGACACTTAAAAGTAGATTGGGTTTTTTAAGTTCTAATCTTGTTTTTATATTATTACTTTATTTAATACATTTTCCCCTTATTACTCTAGGAGATAAAAGAAAAATATGTGGCTTGATTTGGCCCTCTAGCAAATATGCACAATGGTTATAGAACAAGATAACAATTCATGAACAATGTTAGGCAAAATGTAATGAAGGGTTGTACAGTACAGGCTTTAAATGTAAACATCCATGGACAGTGCAGTGCAAAATGGGCATATGAGTATTGGGAAGGCTTCAGGGCAGAACTAGTAATTTAATTGGGCCTAAAATGAGGATAAGTAAGAGAACAGTGATAGCCTTCAGAAGAAGGGCATAGCTCAAGCAGAGATGCAGAAGTGGGAGTAAGCACAGAATAGGGAGAAGAGACATTAAAGAGGTGAGAATAGAAACCCATGGCTACCAGACCTGGCTTATTGATGGCAATTACTAAAGTGTATTTTCTAATAACCATATTAGGGAATTGTTGTAGGAAAGTTTAATCATTGGTATGGGATCAGACTAAAGAGGTTTTGTAACAGTAGGCAGTGGACCCTGTTAAAATATTGATACAGTGGTTCTTGAGATCCTGATAAAAATATGTAGGTAAGACCTATCAAGTAGGAGATAAACCAAGAGTGATGTCTTTAAGTGTCTGTCAGTCTCCAGGAACAGAGCTGCCTTTGATAGTGGAACCTGATTGTGCCTCAAATAGCTTGAGGGAAATAGCAAGTTCATTGAAAGTTATTTTTAGGGAAGGGTTTAAATGTTGTTGGCCTGATGAATACTATTTAGGTAAGAGAAAGTGCTTCTTAGGAAGAATAATTGATGTTCCAAAGTTTTGAATAGTATTGGAAGATATATGATGTGGACAGGTAGATAATTATGTATTACTAGAGGCCCAGTGCATGAATTTGTGCACGGGTAGTTTCTGGCTGGTGCAGCCCCAATCCTGGCCTGTCCTGGCCTCTGCTCAAGGCAACAAAATTTCAATTATAGAAGATAAATAAATTCCAGACACCAGGGCCTCCACTTGAGTGATGAGGGGGCATGGGAACCACCACAGGCCCCTTGCCCAGGCCATTCCATGCCCAAGGGAACCCCACCCTGATCTGGGACACTCTTCAGGGCAAACCATCCAGCTCCCACCATGTACCAGGTTTCTATCCTGTCTAATAAAAGTATAATATGAAAATTGACCACCACTCCAACACACACAATGGCTGCCCCCAGGAGGTCAAAGATGGCTGCCCCTATGTGACACAAAATGGCCAGCAGGGGAGAGCAGTTTGGAGGGACCAGGCCTGCAAGGGAGGGCAGTTGTGGGCGATCAGGCCAATAGGGGAAGGCCGTTGGGAGGGACCAGGCCTGCAAGGGAGGGCATTTGAAGGTGATCAAACCTGCTGGGGAGGGCAGTTAGGGGTGACCAGGCCAGCAGAGGAGGGAAGTTAAGGGCAATCAGGCTGACAGGGGAGAAGTTAGGCATCAATCAGGTTGGCAGGGGAGTGGTTAGGGGGTGATCAGGCTGGAAGGCCTACCTGGATTGGGCCTAAACAGGCTGTCGGACATCCCTCGAGGGGTTCCAGATTAGAGAGAGTGCAGGCTGGGCTGAGGGACACAACTCCCTGTGCACAAATTTTGTGCACCAGGTCTCTAGTTAGTATATAAAGAGCAAGGAGAAATTTCTTCCACCGAATATAGTGAAGTTGTTGGGAGGCATCACAGGTTTGCTTTCTTTGTAACTAATAGAAAACCCCACTTAGAGTAGCTTAATCATATAGAGTTTTTTTTTTCCTTCTCTTAGAACAGAAAGTCTGGAGGTAGGTACAAATCCAGATTTCCTTTCTGTTCTGCCATCCTTAGCATTTTCATGTTTATACCTCCTAGGTTTAAGCTGGCTCTTTCAGGCATCAGGGTTGTTTTTGGCAGGAAGAAAAAGGAAAGGATAGAATGTGAAGGCATTCATACATTTCTGGTAGGAATGAAAAACAATATAGATGCTTTGGAAAAGAGCTTGGCAACTCCTCAAAATGTTAAATCAATATATTTCAAGAGAACTGAAAACATATCCATATAAAAACTTGTGCATAAAAGTTCATTGCAGCATTATGCAAAGTAGCCAAAAATGAAAATAAACCCAAATGTCCATCAAGTAACAAATGGATAAATATACAAATGATGAAATATTATGGGGCCATAGAAAGGAATGAAGTACTAATACATGCTACCCAGGGATGAACCTCGAAAACATTGCTAAGTGAAATAAGCCAGTTACAAAAGAACACAGGTATATTTCATTTTATTATGGTTCACTTCATTGTGCTTTGCATTTATTGAGTTTTTTACAAATTTCTTGTGGCAACCCTGCCTCAGGCAAGTCTACTGGCATCATTTTCTAAGGTTTGTTTACTTTTTGTCTTTGTGTCTCATTTTGGCAATTCTCAGAATAGTTCAAACTTTTTCATTATTATTATATTAGAGGCCTGGTGCACGAATTTGTGCTTGGGTGGGTTCCAGCTGGCCTTCCCCAATGAGGGCCATCTGGCCAGGCCAGTATTGGGGGAGGGGCAGTGGGTATTTGGCCAGCTGGCTCCACCCCCGATTGGGGTATTCAGGGCCTATTGGAGGCTGGGCTGAGGTGGGGGCATTGATCAGGGCCCAGATCAAGTTGGTTGGCTGCCGCAGTGCGCATCATAGCCACTGGTTATTCTGCTCATTCTGCCATTCTGATATCTGGGCTTTTATCCTATCTAATAAAAGAGTAATATGCAAATTGACCATCACTCCAACACAGGTGGCTGCTCCCATGTGGTCAAAGATCGCTGCCCCCATGTTGACACAAGATGGCCAGCAAGGGAGGGCAGTTGGGGGTGATCAGGCCTCCTGGTGAGAAAGTTAGGGGTGACCAGGTTGGCAGAGGAGGGAAGTTGGAGGCAACCGGGCCTGTAGGGAAGGCAGTTGGGGGGACCCAGGCCCGCAGGGGAGGGCAGCTGGGAGAATCAGGCCTGGAAGGGAGCAGTTAGGCATCAATCAGGCTGTCAGGGGAGTGGTAAGGGGGTGATCAGACTGGCAGGGAGAAATGGTTAGGGGAAATCAGGAAGGCGGGCAGGCGAGCAGTTGGGAGCCAGCAGTCCTGGATTGTGAAAGGGATGTCCGACTGCCCGTTTAGGCCCATTCCTACCAGGATTGGGCCTAAACGGGCAGTCGGACATCCCTTGAGTGGTCCCAGATTGGAGAGCATAGAGGCTGGGCTGAGGGATACACTCCCCGTGTACGAATTTTGTGCACCAGGTCTCTAGTCTGTAATAATAAAAGCATAACGTGCTAATTAGACTGGACAGCTGAACAACTTTCCTGACGATCTTCTGGATGAACCCAGGGCTGCATAGGCTGAGCCCCTTGCATGAATTTTGTGCATTGGGCCTCTAGGATGTATATATATTTGTTATGGTGATAGGGGATCAGTGATTTTTGATGTTGCCATTGCAATTGTTTTGAGAGTCAACAAACTTCACCCATGTAAAGTAGTGGACTTATTTGATGAATGTTGAGAGTGTTCTGATGTTCCACTGAGCAGCTGTTCCATCTCTTTCCTTCTCATGCCTCCCTATTCCTTGAAACACAATAATACTGAAATTCAGCTAGTTAACCATATAGTGGCCTCTAAGTGTTCATATGAAAGGAAGAGTCACATGTCTCTCACTTTAAATCAAATGCTAGAAATGATTAAGCTAGTGAGGAAGGTATGTCAAAAGCTGAGATAGCTTGAAAGTTAGGCCTCTTGCATCAAACAGCCAAGTTGTGATGCAAAGGAAAATTCCTGAAGGAAATGAAAAGTGGTGCTACAGTGAATGTGTGAATAATAAAGAAAGTGAAAGCAGCCGTAGTGCTAATATGGAGAAAGTTTTAGTGGTCTGGATAGAAGATCAAACTAGCTGAAACTATCCCTTAAGCCCGTGATTGGCAAACTGTGGCTCATGAGCCACATGTGTCTCTTTGGTTCCTTGAGTATGGCTCTTCCACAAAATACCTCGGACTGGACGAGTCTATTTTGAAGAAGTGGTGATAGAAGAAGTTTAAGTTTAAAAAAATTTGGCTATCAAAAGAAATTTCAATCATTGTACTGTTGATATTTGGCTTTGTTGACTAATGAGTTTGCTGACCACTGCCTTAAGCCAAAGCCTAATCCAGAGCAAGGCCAACTCTCTCCATTTCTCTGAAAGTTGAAAAAGGTAAGGAGGCTGCAGAAGAAAAGTCTGAAGCTCTCAGAAGTAGTTCATGAGTTTTAAAGAAAGAGCCAGCTCTTCACATAAAAGTGCAAGGAACCAGCAGGTGCTGATATAGAAGCTGCAGCAAACTTCCGCGAAGGTCAAGCTAAGATAGCTAATATTCATGGCTATACTGAACAACAGATTTTCAATGTAGACAAAACAGCCTTATCCTATATAATAAAAGGGTAATATGTAAATTGACTGGACAGCAGAATGACTGGTCACTATGATGCACACTGACCTCCAGGGGGCATATGCTCAACACAGGAGCTGCTCCCTGGTGGTCAGTGTGCTCCCATAAGCGCTGCTCAATCAGGCTGGCGTGTGCAGTGGTGGCTGGAGTCTCTTCCGCATCCATGGCAGTGCTAAAGATGTCCCTCTGACAGCTTAGGACTGCATGGGGAGTGGGCCTAATCCATCAGTTGGACATCCCCCAAGAGCTCCTGGACTGTGAGAGGGCACAGGCCAGGTTGAGGGACCCTCCTACCCCCTGAGTGCACGAATGTCGTGCACTGGCCTCTAGTGTTGCAATAATATACCATCTAGGACTCTCATAGCTAGAGAGTAGAAGTCAATGCCTGGCTCTAAAGCTTCAAATGACAAGCTGACTTTCTTGTTAGAGACTGATGCAACTAGTGACGAAGTTGAAGCCATGTACCATCTGAAAATGCTAGGACCCTTAAGAATTATGCTACTTCTCCTCTGCTTGTGCTCTATAAATGGAACAACAAAGTTTATGACAGCACATCTGTTTACAACATGGTTTATTGAATATTTTAAGCCCACTATTGAGATTTACATTTACTGTTTAGAAAAAGAGATTTCTTTCAAAATATAACTGCTCACTGACAGTGTACCTGGTCACCCAAGAGCTCTAGTAGAGTTGTGCAATGAGATTAATGCTATTTTCATGCCGGCTAACAAAACATCCAATCTGCAGCCTCTGGTTCAAGTAGTAATTTCAATTTACAAATCTTATTCCAGAAATACATTTTGTAAGTTATAGATGCCATAGTTAGTGATTCTTCTGATGGATCTGGGCAGAATCCATTGAAAACCTTCTGGAAAGCATTCACCCTTGTGGTTGCCATTAAGAACGTTTATGATTCATGGGAAGAAGTCAGATTGACAGGAGTTTGGAAGAAGTTGATTCCAACTCTCATGGATGACTTTGATGGTTTCAAGGCTTCAGTGGAGGAAGCAACTGAAAATGTGGTGGAAATAGTAAGAGAACTAGGATTGGAAGGGGAGCCCGAAGATGTTACTGAATTGTTGCAGTTTCAGGTAAAACTTTCACAGATGAGAGTTACTTCTCATAGACGAGTAAAGAAGGTTGTTTTAGGAGGTGGAATCTAATCCTGATGCAGATGATGCAAAGATTAGATGAAATGACAACAAAGGATTTAAAGTATTACATAAACTTAGTTGATAAAGCAAAAAAAAAAAAAAGAATTTGAGAGGATTGACTCCAATTTTGAAAGTCCACAGTGGTTAGAATCCTATGGAGCATCATCCCATGTCACAGAGAAATGGTTCATGAAAGGAAGAGTTAATCCATGCAGCACACGTCCTTGCTATCTTATTTTAAAAAATTGCAGTGTCTACTCAAACCTTCCACCACCACCCTGATCAGTCAGCAGCCAGGAACACTGAGGCAAGACCCTCCACCAACAAAAAGATTATGACCTGCTGAGGAAGATTAGCTCAGAGGAAGATTAGCATTTTTAGCAATAAGATATTTTAAAATTAAAATGTATACATTGTTTTTCAGGACATAATTCTGTTGCACACTTAATAGACTACAATATAGTGTAAACATGACTTTTATATGCACTAGGACAGTGGTTGGCAAACTCATTAGTCAACAGAGCAGCCAACCGCGGCGGCTCTCGAGCCACAATTTGCCGGCCACTGCACTAGGATACCAAAAATTTGTGTGACTAGCTTTATTGTGATTTTTGTTTTGTTGCAGTGGTCTAGAACCATTTATAGAGCACAGGCAGAGTAGATTTAGCATAATCCACAATATCTCCGATGTATATCTGTATTTGAAATTTTCAGATTAGGCAAATCTAGAGACAGAGTTAAATCTGGTTGCCTGAGGCCCAATAGGTTGCTGGGAGTTATGGGAAATGAATGCTAATAGGTATGGCATTTCTTTTTGGGGTTATGAAGTTATAAAATTACTTGTGATGATTGCATGGTTCTGTGAATATATAAAAAACCATTGATATGTACATTTAAATTGTATTTTGTATGAATTATATCTCAAGAAACTTATTAAAATGTGAAATCATGGCTGCTAAGTAATATCCCTTTATCAGGAAAGCAAAAGCTTACCCAAAAGCCCTCCTCCAAGCTCCAGCAGGTTTCTACTATTGTTTCATTGGCTTGACCTGATCACATGGTTATCCCTAGCTGGTTAGATGGAAACTGGCAAAAGACACGAGTTTCTGGATGGGATGGATCAGCTAATCAACAATGTCTGCAGTAGAGAGGATTCAGATTCAAACAATAAATTACCTCCACATCTACTGCCTCTGTTGTAAAAGGAAACTGGTCAATTCAGAAAACTTGAAAAAATAATCAGAGAACAACAATAACAAAAACAGTTTTTCATCATACAGGAATAGGTACTGTTAATGGTTAAGTATGTTCTTTCAGTCTATTTTATTCCACAGCCCACTGTCTCCCTTCCTGCCTCCCTCCCAACATATTAGTGAGTGCTACAAATGGTATCATAGACTATATACTGTTTTATATTTTCATTTAAAAATGATTTTGATATAATAAATCTACAGAAAAGCTGCAAGTACACTACAGAGAACTCTTCCCCTTCTGTATGATCTGAGACATGATGCCCCATGACTTTCTCATATTTTACTGGCATTTCAAAGACAATCTTGTATATAACAAAAGTGCAATGATCAACATCAGAAAACTACCATTGATACATTACTAGTATTCACACCCCATTCATTTTCTCAAGTGTGTCTTTCATAGCAAAAGCATTTGGTTTAGCATTGTGTTGCGTTCAGTCATGTTTCTTTAGTCTTCTCTGCATGGAAGAGTTTCTTGACCATCATGACCTTGAAGATTATAGGCCAGTTATTTGTAGACTATTTTTCAATTTTGACTTGTTTCCTCATGTGATGAGATTCAGCTTCTACATTTTTTTGGCATGAATCTCACAGGAGAGATGCTGTGCTTTGCTTGTGATAAATATTATTGCTTTAGTTTTTAAAAAGTCATATTTTTTGAGGATTTTTCTTTATTTAATATTTTTCTAGAGGATGATTTTTAATGTCTGGGCACTATTTATTAGTTGCTCATTCCATCACTTATTGACCAATTCATAATAGGTTATTTTCATCATACCATAGGTATCAGGAATATCAATCAGTTCAGCTTTGATTTGTAATCTATTCATATCTCTTGAATCATCTAGTGTTGTGAGCAGTATCTTAATTATTTCAATGAATTGGGACACAAAAGTGTCAAAATCTTGGGAAAGTATAGGAAATAATCTGAAAATTCTGAAGTGAAAGAAAATACTTCTTAGAACTGTTTTTTCTTTTTCTTTTTGAAGAACTTATTAAAAATTTAAACAGTTTTACATATCAGAACTAAAAATTGATGGCATCATTGACACTTTAGCCCCAGGAAAACTGGTACAGGTGTGCCCAAACCAGTAGTTGAATTATTTCTGTTCTAAGGTGAAAAAAAATCAGTAAATTATTCTTTTAAAAAAGTAGGTGCTTATATTTTTTAGAGCTTTAAGTTAATACACATACTATTAAGTATCTAGGAGGGAGAAATTTAAACATATAGTAGGAGAAAAAATTATACGTGTTCAATATGTACTAGAGTATGAATTAATAATTTTGACTAGATTTGAATCTGGGTTACATTGCTTACTATGTGTGTGATATTAGGAAAATTACTTAATCCCTTTTCAGCTTCAGTGTCTTCATATGTAAAATGTAGGTAGGAAAAGTTCCCACCTCATAGGGTTATTTGGAGTAAATGTAACCTGCCTAGCCAAGCCCATTGTATATGTAATTGTAAAAAAAGTTTGTTGTTTTATCTTTTTTTGCATGTATACTAATGTCTCACACTTTAGAGTAATACTGAAATATTACTTTAAATCTTTTCATGAAAGTAGAAGTTCAATATGGCAGCTAAGTTACTGCTTAGAAAGTGCTAACGGTGGTTGCCCCTGCTACCTTCTTAAACTTTAACGATGTACTTATAGACAGTGTGCAAAGACCCCAGTATCCATGTTGCCTCTGCAAATACTGGACAGGTGGCAACTTTCTTTGCTTTCATTAAAATGCTTGCCCACTTGAGATAAATTACCTTTTCCAGGTATCCAAATGGTGTGCCTGCAAGAGATCATTTACCTCAAACAGGGGAGACTGTTACTTCCACTGAAGGGCTGGAATATCAATCATCATGGGACTGGACTAAAGAACCCTTCAGATAACTGAATGTTTTCAAATGAGTGGTCCAGGCTGAATTTCTCAAGATAGAAACAAATGTGCTGATTTGCTTTGAAATATCTCTGTCCACATATAGAAGCATATGGATATGAGTAGAATTTTAATATATTTTGTTACACATTTACACATTTTAACTTATAATTGGAATCTTAATTATATAGAATATAGATGACTCAAATATACATACTGCTGCTATTAGTACTCAGAACTTTGTATACTTTGAACTAATTTTCTAGAGGCCGTGGCAACAATTTCAGGCAAAACTCAGAAATCTAGGTTGTATTTAGCATAACATTGAGGTTTCATGCTTAGGAAGTTCAAAGCAGTAAGTAAAGATATTTGTAGTAATAAGTAGTTATTGGTATATATTTATAAGTGTTAAGGCTTTATTGAATCCTATCAAATAACAGAAAGAACTTTGCTACTTCAAGTGTGGTCCCTGGGTCAGCAGCATGGGGATGTATCAGAAATGCATAATATCAGACTCCACTCCAGAGCTAATTAATCAGAATCAGCATTTTAACAAGCCCCTCAGATGATTTATATGCACAGTAAAGTTTGTTATTTGCATAGAGGACTTTTTTATTTATATAACTTCACTCATAACTTAAACTGAAACATTACAAGGGGACCATGTATCGTTACTGGGATTTAAGGTACTTGTGTTTATTTTGGGTAGCCACATTAATGTATTAAATTTTCTTTTGTGATTTTCTTATTATTATTACTTTTGCCATTTTTCATATTTTTTATATATTTTATTATGAGAATTTTCAAGCATATAGAATAGCTGAAAGAGTTTTAAGTGAATAATATTTTGGATTTTAAATTAAAATGGACTTGCCTATTGTAATTTTTAAGAATGATTTTTGAATAAAGAATTTATCCTTGGGAATATTCATGATTATGTAAAATTCCAGGGTTATACCATAGCATCAAATTTCAACCATGGATTCAAAATCCTTTTTCTTACAATTTATATCAATTGTATTGCATATGTTGACCTAAGCCAAATGACTTGACTGACTTAGGACAAAAAACTTAGCACAATATATTTTAAATTTAAGAGCCTTGGGGAATTCTGGTATTTTAGAGAAGCCTAACTCTGCCTTATAAAGTGAACACAGAAACTTTAATTACATTTGCAGCAGTATATATTTGTGACTCAGGATTTTCATCTCTTTTAAATATAACAAAATAAAATAATTTGATGTCCTACATGACATATACAATCCTTTTTTGAAGATCACCTTATAGTTCAATGTTTTTAGTTTGGCTAAGCAACACTTTCACTGTGCTGTGTCTTGTTAAAAGTTAATTTTAATTAGTCCAGGTTGTAAATGTATTGTCTTACATTCACTACATTAATAAACTAAAAATGCTCAGTAAGTGTATTTCAATAAAATTTGTTTCCTTTGTAACCCTACATATTTTGATTTATTCATTTTAAAGTATTATTCTGATAAGTGAATACATAAGATTTACCAGACTACCAAAGGAATTATATCATAAAAATGACCAAGAACCCCTGCTTTAGATAATTATTTCCCCAGATATCATTTGTCTGAGTCAATTTATGTTTTGGATAAGCTCTGTTATTAGGCATTTGTATCTATCGTGTTATTTATAAACTAGAGGCCTGGTGCACGAAATTTGTGCACAAGTGGGGGTGGGTGGGTTGTCCCTCAGCACAGCCTGCACCCTAAACTAGCAGTCAGTCATTGCTCTCACAATCCAGGACTGCTGCCTCCTAACCACTCACCTGCCTGCCTGCCTGATTGCCCCTAACCACTCTCCCGGCCAGCCTGGTAGCCCCTTAACTGTTCCCCTGGTGGCCTGATTGTCCCCAACTGACCTTCCCTGCTAGCCTAATCACCCCCAACTGTGTTCCCCTGTGGGGCTGAGGGGACTGGGGGCGTGAGGCTGGGTAAGGCAGGGCTAAGGAGACTGGGCAGGGCTATCTTGTGGCTGTGGGCACTGCCATCTTGTGAGGCAGTGATTGTCAATTAGCATATTCCATCTTTATCAGGTAGGATAATTCTGATGGAAACTAGAGCTATTCTTTTTTTCCTCATTTTTTAAATTAATGTATTACATGTGTACATATCTTCCCATTGCCCCCCACCCCCACCCCACTCCCCAGTGTTTTGCATCCTTTGGTTATGGATATATGCATGCATACAAGTCCTTTGGTTGATCACTTATCTACCTCACCTCTCCCTAACCTTCCTGCTGTAATTTGGCAGTCTGTTTAATTTTTGTTCATCAGTTTATAATGTTCTTTATTATCCACAAATGAGTGAGATCATGTGGTATTTTTCTTTCATTGACTGGCTTATTTTCACTTAGCATAATGCTCTCCAGTTCCATCCAGATTGCTGCAAATGGTAAGAATTCCTTATTTATTTATTGCAGCATTTATTTATGGCAGCAAATGGTAAGAATTCCTTATTTATTTATGGCACTGTGTAGATGTACCATAGTTTTCTGATCCAGTCATCTGCTGATGGGCAGGTAGGCTGTTTCCAAATCTTGGCATTTGTAAATTGTGCTGCTATGAATATAGGGGTACATATATCCTTTCTGATTGGTGTTTCTAGTTTCTTAGGATATATTCCTAGGAGTGGGATTACTGGGTCAAATGGGAGATCCATTTTTAGTTTTTCGAGGAAACTCCCTACTGTTCTCCACAGTGGCTGCACCAGTCTGCATTCCCACCAGCAGTGCACAAGGGTTCCTTTTTCTCCGCATCCTTGCCAACACTTGTCCTTTGTTGACTTGTTGATGATTGCCATTCTGACAGGTGTAAGATGGTATTGCATTGTCGTTTTGATTTGCATCTCTCGGATAATTAGTGACTTTGAGCATGTTTTCATGTGTCTTTTGGCCTTCCTTCTGTCTTCTTTTGAAAAGATTCTATTTAGATCTGTTAACCATTTTTTATTGGATCATTTATCTTCTTTTTATTAAGTTGTATAAGTTGGATGTAGATGTTGGAGATTAAAACTTAGAACATTTGCAAATACGTTCTCCCATACAGTGGGCTTTCTTGTTTTGTTGATTGTTTCTTTTGCTGTGCAAAAGCTTTTTATTTTGATGTAGCCCATTTATTTATTTTCTCTTTAGCTTCCATTGCCTTTGAAGCAGTATCAGTGAAGAAGTTCCATCAGCATATGTCTGAGATTTTGCTTCCTGTGGATTCCTCTAGTATTTTTATGGTGTCCTATCTTATGGATAAGTCCTCTATCCATTTTGAGTTTATTTTTGTGTATGGTGTAAGTTGGTATCTAGTTTCATTTTTTTGCATGTATTTTTCTAGTTTTCCCAACACCATTTATTGAAGAGACTGTCTTGACTCCATTGTATGTTCATGCCTCCTTTGTCAAATATTAATTGAGCATAGTGGTTGGGGTCGATATCTGGATTCTCTGTTCTATTCCATTGGTCTATATGTCTGTTCTTGTGCCAGTACCAGGCTGTTTTGAGAACAGTAGCTTTGTGTTACAGCTTGAAATCTGGTATTGAGACCCCACCTACTCTATTCTTTCTCAGGATTGCTATGGCTATTTGGGATCTTTTTTTTTTTATTCCAGATGAATTTTTGGAGAGTTCTTTCTAGGTTTGTGAAATATGCCATTGGTATTTTAAAGGGGAGTGCATTGAATCTATAGGTTGCTTTGGGTAGCATGGACATTTTAATGATGTTGATTCTCCCAATCCATGAACATGGTATCCTCTTTCATCTATTTACGTCTTCTTCTATCTCTTTTTTCAGTGTCCTGTAGTTTTCCACGTAGAGGTATTTTATCTTCTTAGTTAAATTTATTCCTAGGTATGTTAATTTTTTTGGTGCGATGGTCAATAGGATTGCTTTTTAAATCTCTCTTTCTGCAAGTTCACTATTGCTGTATAGAAATGCCATAGATTTCTTGACGTTAATTTTGTATCCTGTTACATTGCTAAATTAATTTATTCAGTCTAATAATTTTTGATGGAGTCTTTAGGATTTTCTATGTACAGTATCATGTAGTCTGCAAATAAGGACAGTTTTACTTCTTCTTTTTCAATTTGGATGCCTTTTATTTCTTCTTGTCTAATTGCAATGGCTAACACTTCCAGTACTATGTTGAAGAGGAGTGGTGAGAGTGGACATCCCTGTCTTGTTCCTGTTCTTAGGGGAAATGGTTTTAGTTTTTGCCCATAGAGTATGATGTTAGTTGTGGGTTTATCATACATAGCTTTTATTATGTTGACATATGATCCTTTTACCCCCACCTTATTGAGTGTTTTGATCAAGAAATAGTGTTGTATTTTGTCAAATACAATTGATATGACTATTGGATTTTTATCTCTCAATTTGTTTATGTGATGTATCACGTTTATTGATTTGCAGATATTGTACCATCCTTGCATTCCTGGGATAAATCCAATAGTGTATGATCTTTCTGATGTACTGCTGGATCCGATTTGCTAGAATTTGGCCTATAATTCTCTTTCATTGTGTTGTCTTTATCTGGTTTTGGTATTAGGGAGATGCTGGCTTCATAGAAGGTGTTTAGAAGTGTTCCTTTTTTTTTGAATTTTTTGGAATAGTCTGAGGAGGATAGGTTTTAATTCTTCCTTGAATGTTTGGTAAAGCTCACCTGTGTAGCTGTCTGACCCTGGGCTTTTATTTGCTGGAAGCTTTTTGATGACTGCTTCAATTTCTTCCATAGTTATTGGCCTACTAAGATGTTTAGATTCTTCCTGATTGAGTTTTGGAAAGTTATATTTTTCTATTAATATGTCCATTTTCTGCAGATTATCCAGTTTGTTGGAATAGAATTGTTCATAGTATTTTTTAAAAGTCCTGTGTATTTTGGTGGGGTCTGTTGTTATTTTACCTCTTTCATTTCTGATTTTATTTATTTGTATCTTCTGTCTTTGCTTTTGTGTGAGCCTGGCTAGAGGTCCATTAATCTTGCTTATCCTTTCAAAGAACCAGCTCTTGTTTTTTTTGATCTTTTGTATGTCATTTATCTCTGCTTTGATCTTTATTATTTCCTTTCTTCTGGGCTTCCTTACACTGGGCTTTCCCTGTTGCTCTCTTTCTAACTCTTTGAGTTGTAGGATTAGGTAATTTATTACCATTGTTTCTTTTTCTTTTTTTTTTTTTTTGCCGTAGGCTTGTAGAGCTATAAACTTCCCTCTCAAGACTGCTTCTGCTGTGTCCCATAGATTTTGGATTGTTGTGTTTTCATTGTTATTTGTTGCCATGATGTTTCTTTTATTTCTTCCTTGATCTCTCTGGTAACCCAATCATTGTTTAATAGCATGCTATTTAGTCACCATTTGTTTGATTTCCTTGGATTGTTTTTATTGTAGCTGATTTCCACTTTTATGCCACTCTGATCTGAGAAGATGCTGGATATGATTTCTATCTTCCTGAATTTGAAGAAACTTTTCCTATGACCCAACCTATGGTCTATCTTTGAAAATGACCCTTGTGCACTTGAGAATAATGTATATTCTGTGGCTTTGGTGTGAAATGTTCTTAAGATACCAATTAATTCCATCTGGTCTAGTGAGTCATTTAGGATTGATGTTTCTTTGCTGATTTTTTGTTTAGGTGATCTATCCAGTGATGATAGTGGGGTATTAAAGTCTCCTTCAATGACTATATTGTTGTCAGTCTTTCCCTTGATATCCTCTAGGAGGTTTTTTTTTTTAAATGTATTTGGATGCTCCTGTATTGGGTGTGTATATGTTTACCAGAGTTATTTCTTCTTGTTGGATTGCTCCCTTTAGTATTATGAAGTGGCCTTCCTTATCTCGTTATGTCCTTCACTTTGAGATCTAAAATTTGTCAGATATAAGTATTGGTTCTCCAGCTTTTTTTTCATTGCCATTTGCCTGAAAAACCGTTTTCCATCCCTTCACCCTCAGTCTGTGTGCATCTTTTTTTATGAGGTGGGTTTCTTGTAGACAGCAGATATATGGGTCATGTTTTTTTTATCCAATTTATTATCCTATGTCTTTTGATTGGGGCATTTAATCCATTTACATTTAAAGTTATTATTGATAAATACTTATTTGTTGCCATTTTATTCTTTACCCCTGTGTTCCTTCTTCCCTTCCTATTTCTTTTTTTTTTAAAGCAGACCTCCTTTAACATTTCTTGCATAGCTGATTTGGAGGTAATAAGTTCCCTTAGTCCTTTTTTGTCTGTGAAGCTCCTGATTTCACCTTCAGTTTTGATCGATAGTCTTGTTGGGTATAGTATTCTTGGATTCAGACCCTTCCTTGCATGACTTTGTATATTTCATTTCATTCTCTTTAGCCTGATGAGTTTCTGTTGAGAAATCAGTAGCTAGTATGATGGGGGTTCCTTTGTTTGTAACTTTCTGTCTCTCTCTGGCCACTTTTAAAATTCTTACTTTGTTGTTGGTGTTTGCCAATTTCATTATAATGTGCCTTGTTGTTGGTCTTTTTTTTTTTTTAAGATTATTTATTTATTTTAAATTTTGAGTTATTTATTTATTTTTAATTAAATCTTTATTATTCAGATGACTACATTTGTTTCTCTTTTTTCCCCCTCCATAGCTCCCCTCCACCCCTTCTACCCCTCCCTCTACCCTTACCTCCCCCCTATTGAACTCATCCATAGGTATATGATTTTTGTCCAGTCTCTCGCTGCACCCCTCTCACCCCTTTCTCCCTGAGAATTTTAAACCCACTCCCTTTCTGTGTTTCTGACTCTATTATATTCACCAGTTTATTCTGTTGATCAAATTTTTAATGCACTTAATTTTTAGATTCACTTATTGATAGTTATGTATTTGTTGTTCATAATTTTTTATCTTTTACCTTTTTCTTCTTCTTCTTCTTAAAGAATACCTTTCAGCATTTCATATAATACTGGTCTGGAGTTGATGAACTCCTTTAGCTTTTTCTACTCTGTGATGTTCTTTATCTGCCCTTCAATTCTGAATGATAGCTTTGCTGGATAGAATAATCTTGGTTGTAGGTTCTTGCTATTCATCACGTTGAATATTTCTTGCCACTCCCATCTGGCCTGGATAGTTTCTGATGAGAAATAAGCTGACAATTGTTATGGGTGCTCCCTTGTAGGTAATGATCTTTTTTTCTCTTGCTGCTTTTAATATTCTCTCTTTGTCTTTTGCTCTTGGTATTTTAATTATGATGTGTCTTGGTGTGGTCCTCTTTGGATTCCTTTTATATGGGGTTCCGTGTGCTTCCTGGACTTGTAAGTCTATTTCTTTTACCAGATGTGGGAAGTTTTCAGTCATTATTTCTTCAATAGTTTTTCAGTATCTTGCTCTCTTTCTTTTTCTGGCACCCCCACAATTCTGATGTTGGTATACTTGAAGCTGTCCCAGGGGCTCCTTACATTATCTTCATATTTTTGCATTCTTTTTTCTTCTTGCTTTTCCAGTTGAGTGTTTTCTGATTCTTTATATATCAAAAATTTTGACTTGATTCTTGCGTTCTTCTAGTCTGCTGTTAGGTCTCTGTATAATATTTTTTATTTCAGTCAGTTTATATTTAATTTCTATTTGGTCCTTTTTCATCTCTAGTTGGTCCTTTTTCATTTCTAGTGGTCCTTTTTTCATCTCCTCTTGGGTCTCGCTAAATTTATCCATCTTTTCTAGGATATTCTTGAAAAACCTTATAAGTGTGGTTTTGAACTCTATATCCAGTCTTTATTTTTCCTCCATTTCTTTTGTTTGTGATCTCTTCCTTTGTCTCTGCATTTTCACTATGCCGGGAGAACTTCTAGACTTGCAAAACAGCAAAAGCCTCTCTGTTGAGCATGGGAAAGGTGGAATATCATGACTTAATGGACCTCCTTGCCTTCTAGTCAGCCCCTCTCTACACAGCCTCTGGGTTTCATGTGTCTCTGGGTAATTGCTGGAGCAGTCCCTATGTGCACGCGCAGTTCCTCAACACTGCTGTTATTTCAGCTCCTCTGCATTCTGGAACCTTATGAGTCTGGGTCCTCAGGATCTCACCTGAAAGTGGTGCAGCTGTGAGGCTCTGTCTCCCTCCCACTCATGAAAGCCAGCGGCACAACCAGCAGTTGGTTTTCTGCGCGCAGTGCTGTGCGTGCCACCAGACTTCTGCCCTTTCGCTGCTCCCCTAAATTTCCATGCACTTCTCCCTTTTCACAGTCCAAACTCCCCCCGTCTGAGTTTCGGCTGGACCTGCGGTTCAGTGCCATAAGATAAGGGGTTCAGTTTAGTTGGGAGTCTCTGTCTCCCTCCTGCCAGAGAAAGCCATCCAGGTACTTCGTCACCCGTTCTCTCCACGCGCGTCTCTGTACCTTAGCTTTTTGCAGCTACTCTGGTTCTCTGTGAGCCCCTCTCTTTCCTTCTAGTTGTAGAGTTTCTACTCCACCAGCTTTCCTGTGGTTCTGGATGGTGTCCGTTCTGTCTTTTAGTTGTATTTTTGAAATTGTGCCAGGCAGCAGTGTAGGTATTTACCTATGCTGCCATTTTGGATTCGCTGGTCTTTTGGGGTTCATTTTGATTAGGACTCTGTGAGCTTCTTGGATTTGTGTGGGCTTTTTCTTCCTGATATCAGGGAAGTTATTTTTCTCATTATTTCTTCAAACAGGTTTTCTATTCTTTGCTCAGTTTCCTTTCCTTCTGGCATACATATTATGGGGATGTTGTTTTGTTTTACATTGTCCCAAAGTTCCCTTAGGCTCTCATCCTGCTTTTTAATTTTTTTTAGAAGCTTCTCTACTTGGGTATTTGTTCTTACCTTTTCTTCTAGCTCACTGATGCAGTCCTCTGCTTCTTCTACCCTACTCTTCATGCTTTCTATTGAGTTCTTTATAGCAGTGATGTCATTTTTCATTTCTTCTTGGTTCATCTTCATTTCTGCTTGGTTCTCATTCATGCTGTTGAATTTGTCTTCCATTCTTTTCAGCCACCTTATGACCATTTTTTTTCTGATTTTTTTTCTCTGGCAGGTTGCTTGCCTCCATTTCGTTTACTTCCTTTTCTGGTGATGCCTGCTTTTCTTTCATATGCAAGCTGTTTTTTTGTCTTCCCATGGTCTCTCTTCTCCGAGTGTCAGGTTATGTAGTTCTCTCTCTCCTCATATCAGGAAAAATTTGACCTTTCTGTAGTGGAGTGTAGAGCTCTTCTGAACTCGTGTGTTTGCGCTAATTGGGGACTGGTGTTCTGGGGTTTGTAGCTGCTTGGTGGGTGCCGCAGTTGTAGATTCTCAGGCTTCTGATAACATCCACCCTTCCCTTCAAGATGGCATGGTCTCTGCATCCATGCTTGTGGCTCAGAGAGGGAACCCAGCAGCAGTAGGGGCTTCCTGGTCAGAACAGCCCTGTCCAGCAGTCCCCTACCTTCTCCTGGAGGATAGCTGTCCTTCAACTCACCAACAAACACTCCCTGTGCGACCCTCAGTTTCCTCTGTCTGCTTTGGGCCAAGGCTCCTGACATGCCCATATATTCTGCCACCATTTTTTTGGATCTATTTTATTTAGAATTATTATTCTTAATCAGTGTTTTAGATTCCCTAACCCCATTGCTTAAAACAATTCCTGTATACCTGTGAGCTACTCTATAGCTAGCTGTTGAATGAATGAATGAGGAAGGCAGTGCATGGTGCTTCATAAAATAATTAAATAAAAATCACCCTGAGGGATATGCCTAATCATTGCTAACATTTTGATGATGTGTACAAATCCCCCATACATGTATACAAACATGTATAGACACAAACACAGGTTTACCAAAGGGAATTATAATTTTTTTCTACTCAAATGGAAATTAAATGTTTCTTTCTTTAGTGTCCTATAGTTTTCCGAGTACAGGTCTTTTACCTCCTTTGTTAAAGACTTCTCTAATGTTTTAATGGAATTTTATTTTTATTGCTTACACTGATAAGTATATATTATTCATGCTGTGTATATTTTTTAGGGATAAATAAAGACCAAAAGGCAAGAGTCACTGTAGTTAAAATTGGTGAAAATAACATTTTCCTGCTGCCCTGAAATCTGTAGCCCACAGGTTTAGATCTACTGGTTGAAACAAAATTCTTTATGAATTAGTTCTGAAGTTTTAAGCTTAAATGTATAGTATTGCCCCTTGAATTGGAAAAAGTAATGGCAGAACATAGGTTCTCTTTCTTGAAAGACATATACTATTTATTAAATAGGGGAAAGTGATTAAAAAATATATTGGACATAAACAAGACTGTTAAAAGTAACAAGTCCCGTGTTTAGTCTAGATAAATTTAGACATGACAAACTTAAGTGACCTTAATTTTTCTCTTCTATATCATTATACAAATATTTCTATGACTGTGTAGCTAAAAAGATTATTATTTATTTCATATTAGTGGCCTAGTGCATGAATTCATGCACAATGAAAGGAAACTAATTAGAAGAAATATTTTAATATTGCTATTCACCCTTTCTCTATAATATAAGTGTCAACCAAATGCACGACCAACAAGGACAGATTGGCACCATTGAACTTGCTTAATTAGCACTGTTTTCTGATTTAGTTAAACTTTTTCCAGCTCAATAAAGCACCCCAACTTCTCTTTCAGGTAATTGTCAGCAACACAGCAGTAAATATCAACACGAAGCAGATTATTGTTGTAGATCATTTAGGGAGAACAAAGGGTAAAATATTTAACTACAGCAGTGTTTGATTATATTCTGTGCAATGAGAAAACCTGAAGTCATTTTCAAGGTCCATCATTTCTTCTTTTCTGTTGGGTCAAGTTTCTAAGCTTTCTAAATCTGTTTACTGATTAATGAAATCGAAATAGGATTACATCGAGTCTCCTATCTACTTACTCCAGTACTTCTGTGAAGATCAAATGAGATGGGGCATGGGAAAATGCTTCACAGATGTTTGGCTGAAGTGTAAATGTTTTCACCTGGCTATAAAGAAAGTTGTGTTCCTGGGCTGAAGAAATTCCAAGGAGGCTAGTCGCTAGGGAGAGGAAGACAGGCGTTGCTATGTGACATCATTACTCAGCACCACAGCGACCATTTCCAGGCTGGACTGGGCTGTGGGCTGCATTTTGCACCATGGGAGTCTTGGCAGTGTAGGGTGCAATTTGGTGGGCTGTTGCTCTGGAGTGGTGGTGGGGCCTGTGTCCCACTTGGGGGAAGCCGAGTGTTGCTTTGTGGGCACCAGGTCCGTGGTACTGTTTCTCTGTAAATGGCCAGTGTGTGTCATGACAGCTCCTGTGTTGAGCATCTGCTCCCCAGTGGTCAGTGTGCATCATAGTGACCAGTCAGATAGTTGGATACTTAGCATACTAGTCACACACACACACACACACACACACACACACACACACACACACTAGAGGCCACAATTCATACACAAGTGCGGTTCCTAAGCCTGATCAGTGATTGAAGCATGAGTGTCTGGCATGGAAAGGCAGGTCCTAGCTGACCTCTAGGCTCTGGGCAGCACCTGGGTCCCTGGGACCCTGCACGCCCCCCTCTGCCTGAGTCATGGCACCCAAGTCCCCGCACAGAGATGTGATGAGCATGGCCTAATGCTGTAGGCCCTGGCACAGTGTGGGCCTCTTGGGCTGCCCAAAGACACCACATGAAAGCCAGACGGGCAGCACATTCCCTCTTAGCTGGTCTTGTAGACGGGCTCTTGCACGAACCCACGGGGAGCCCCAGCTAGCCCCTGCAGTCCCAGCAGCTGCAGCCTGGCTCACTTGGAAAAGACCACGCAGGTGCAGGGTAGGCTCCTTGTGGGCGCCCAGCACCTGTGCATGGGGGCTTCTCTGGTACACTAGCTTGCATATTCTGGGGGAGGTAAGTAGACGGAGTAAGAGCAAGTCTGGCAGTCGCCCTGTATTCTCATCACACCTCTTTCCCCATCACCCCTGCCCCCAGGTAGCTGGCAAGAGGTTGCAGCTTCCCATCCAGGCACCATGGGAGGTTGTTTGCTACCATCCACCCCCAATTCCCTGTCCCAATCTGGGGCCTGACACTCATCAGGCGATTAGTGCCTGCTGGCCACTGGTCACTATCTGTGGGGTGATTGGTAGGGGCTGGGCCCCTGCCTGACTCTCTCAGCGCTTAGAAGCTGGGCAGCAGCCCCGCCCCTTGCCACTGCTGCTGGTCGTCATCTGTGGGGCAATTGGTGGGTTGATCGGACCCTTGCTTGCACCCACCTTGGCCTGGTGCTGCCTGCTTACCTGCTCCATCATCCCACCATGGTCCTGTTCTCTTTGGGGCCCATCAGGGCTGGCAGTGCCTCTACTGCCACCTGCTGCTTGTGCTGTGTCACCAATGCCTACCATGTTCCACGATTCCCCTGGTGGTCAGCTCACATAATAGCAAGTGGTTGAACTCCTGGTTGAACTCCTAGTCAAGGGGACAATTTGCTTATTAGGCCTTTATTATATAGGATATATTAAACTAATTGCTTCTAGCTGGTTTGCTTTAGTGCAAGAGCATTGGACTGTGGACTGAATGTTTCCAGATTTGATTTGGGCTCTGGTTTGGGTGTGTGCAGGAGGTTACCAATCAATCTGTCTCTCTCTAACATCGACATTTCTCTCTCTTTTTGTCTCTCCCCTACCTTTCCATTATCTAAAAATCAAGGGGACAATATCTCAGGTGAGGATTAATAACAATAACAAAAAATTAAACTAATTGTACTTAGTACTATATAATGTATATTGTGAAAATACTTGTTACTCAGCAAAGCATAAATTAATTAGTGCTCTTTTTGTAATTCATGGAGAGTCAGTAGTCTGGAACTTGGAGTGCATGCCTCTTTCCCACTTCTTCAAAATTCAGAGTAATACCTTATAGAATTATATTGTCACTTAATTTTACCTTTCATAATAGGTTAGTGTCTACACAAACACATTTCTGTAATATTATAAAAAGTACATCCATATTATTCATTAAAATGTAATTGTTGTTAAAATTTGTTCTTTGTGAAATTTAATTACTTTTATATTCTTGAAAATTTCCTAAAACTATGCTTTTATCTTGTTTAGTTAGCAAAAATAATTTTTGACATACTATAAAATGTTAATATTAATTTCTCTTGGTATTATTGAATGCATTCTTATATTCAGCATTATTGTAGCTGCTATAGAAGTAAAAAAAGAAATACAATGAATCCAGCAAACATATAAAAATATACACTAAGCTAGCACAGTAAAGATAAATGAGTTTCCTAAGTTGACAAAAAGACTTAAGGAATCTTTTTAAGGAATTACAAGCCAGTTAGAGAAACAAGAAATACATTGGACTGATGTGTATCATGTTGAATATTATAGGTAAAATAAAATTCACTGTTGTTCATGTATTCAACATTGACCTATTAAATGTGTGCTGTAGTTTAGTATTATTAAACTTATTACCCCATATTTTTAGAAGTCATTGCATCAGTAACTGATAGAAATAAATTCTACATGGAAGATATACTTTTATCCAATTAATAATGTATATTTTATGAATAACTTTGAAGCAATATACAGTAGTTTTCAAATTCTGACTGTGCATAAGTTAAAAATCTTTTGTTTTATATACTGAGGAATAAAATAAATAAAATAAGACTCTGAATTTTGAACACAGGGTTTCAATGAAATGGTTGCTTATGACAGAAGATATTGCCTGATCACCTTCTCAATGTTGCATTTTAGTGTTGAACCATAGCATTCTTAGAATTATAAAACATTTTTTTGTTGGATAAATATACTTTTTTGTGTGTGCTTTTGATGTCACCACAAGATTTAAATTAACTCTGAATCAGAGCCACTTAAAATATCGAACAGTATATTGCTGAATTTAAATAATCTCTCTATGCTTGTCATTTTACACAGATAGTATCATAAGACAAGTAATGACAGATTAAGACCTGCCTAGCAGAGGGAAAACTAAATCACACGACTTTTATTAAGGCATAAGTAAGCCTATTAACCATTATCTGGAATACTAATTAGTAGAAAAAGCACTGACAATTTTATTTATCAACATTAAACACAATTATGAATTACAGGCCTGATGAATCTAGCAGTCAACAGACCATGTTGAATATGCAGGGACCTTAAGCCCATTATGTGAAAGGGATGATTACCAAAATCCTGTGGGGAAATAAGTAATTGTAGTTGTAACATTTTAATTGCCTTTGAATAAGGCAAATTATATTTTCTTGTCTGAGAGTATAAATAGTATGACATTAAGGTAACAAGCTTCAGTAGCTGGAAATAGAAAATGGATTTATATTTTAAAACAAAGAAAAGAGTAGTGATACATTTTTAGAATCATAATGGTCAGTGTGAATGACTAAATACATGCAGTTTTTTTAGGTATATTGTTTCATGGGCAAGCTATTTTCTGCATTCCCTTTTCACAGTGAAAATTAATGTGGGAGACTTTCTGAATAAATCTCTACAGGTGAATGGAAATTGTATAATTGAGAAAGTTGTACTGTGTTATGATTAGAAATATTATAAAATGAACAAGAGACAATTGACATCTTTCTGTCTGTCCCCCCACCCTCTTTCTCTTTGAAGATCCAAATTCTAGAATTTGTGGACATTTACTTATAGGTGCAGCCAAGAATTCTTTTGCAAAACTCATGGATAAAATTAGTTTGGCAATGGAGAGCTTACCTTCGCACAGTAGCAGCAGGAGTATTACACATGTAGAAAAGGATTCCCTGGTTCAGAGGTTGGCCCGTGGACTTCATAAAGTGAACACGCTGGCCCTGAAATACGGACTGCAGGTCCATGTGCCTATTTTGGTATGTATGAAATTTTATTAAATAAGGACTTTAAGGACTTTGGAATGTAATTCTGAATCACATTTATTTGAAGTTTAAAATAGTTGTACACAAATGTGTCTAGATTTCCTTTAGATTTCTTGTGATCTTTTAATTCAGTAAGGAAAACCACCTCCAAATAAGTGTCCAAATTCCAAATACAAATGTTTTGGCATAAATTCTGAATTGACTGCTCTCTATAAGTGACCTGCAATGTATGAAACATTAATGACTGAAAATTCTATTTTCTAGCCATCTAGATTATTTCTTCAATTGTTCATTTCATATAAGCAAAGTATTGTTCTGTGTTTAACCTGAGTTACATTTAATTTGGTAAATGCCATTGCTATTGATTTATTAATAAATCTGTGGTTACTTCTTGTAAAATTGCTCTTGTTTAACAACAGAAAAGCACGGCATCGTTACAGAAGCAAATCTTTGGATTTACACAAAGGCTGCACGCAGCAGAAGTGGAGCGCCGCTCACTGCGCTTAGAGGTCACGGAATTCAAGCGAAATGTGAATGAGATGAAAAAAGAGCTTGACAAAGCCCAGGGTCTCCAAATGCAATTAAATGAATTTAAGCACTCTGTAAGTATACATGTTTTAAGGAACTATGGCTTTGGTGAACTTTCCTCTGATATGTCAGTGTGTGTGTGTGTGTGTGTGTGTGTGTGTGTGTGTGTGTGTGTGTATGTGAGTGTTTTCTTTAACTTATGTTTTTTCAAATAATTTGAAGTACCATCAAGATTTCTTTTTCTTTAGAATAATTCCCTTCTGAAATACCCCAACATGTAGTTCATACTTCAAAGTTGGTAAGAGACTTACATCTTAAATATTCTCACCATAAGAAAAGCAATGATAATTAGGTGACATGATAGAGATGTTAGCTAATGCTACGATAGTAACCATATTGCAACACAGAACTTTATCAAATTAACACATTGTACACCTTAAACTACACAATGTTATATGTCAGTTATATCCTAATTTAAAGTTATACCAGATCCTTAAAGGAATACTGATTCTATGTCAGCAAAACTCATAATCCTGTTAAAATTATGCACTGAAAGTATAGAAAGAGATTCAATGAGGCTAGCTTAACTGCTATAGCAAATAAGCCCCCAGATGTGTAATAAATAAAATAAAATGCCCCAATGGAGGAGCTTGATGTTTGCAGAGGGGACTGGGTTTTTTCCCCTTTTCGTTTTATATTGAATATTTTGAATAAATTAGATTAGTTAGCATGAAATCAAGTTGATTTTTCTAAAGAAAGGTTCATATTGTCTAACTTCTTTTAAAGACTTATATACATTATTTAAGAAAGCAGAAGCTAGCTGAGAAAAGAAAGGCTTATGCTAAATAACATTAGCTTATGATTGAAATGTATAAATACATAAAGCATAACAAAATGCAGATATCCAATATTCTATTTGTAGTTGGATTACTTATAGCATTGATGTTCCTAATATAGTACAGGAATATCGAGTTAAAATATGACCCTGAAACTTCTAAACTATATATAACTGATGCTAGATAATACAAATATGAATACAAAATTGGTTTCTTAAACCTACCATCAAGGTACTTTGTGTACCACATTTTTTGGGAAACCTAAATTTTGCAAGTTTAACTTCAGTTTAAATGTATCTTTTGGTTAATTTGTAATTTGCAGTTTTCACCATTTGTTGTAACAGAGACAGCAGCAGATAGTAGCTCAGTTATTAATCTTATGTTAATGTAAATTGCTAATGTTTAATATTATTTCAAATAGCTATACTCAGTTATTAATCCTATAATAATGTAAATTGCTAATGTTAAATATTATTTCAAATAGCTATACCTTCAAAGGGCAAAGAGTTCTTATAAATTCAGCATGTTAGGTAATCACCCTTCTGATTTATGAATCACTCTCCTGACTTATTTTTCTTTTTGATCAATGTCTAAAGAGAGTACAGTTTCCCTCATCATTCACATAGTTCTTTGCTCAGAGAAGAAAATTGTATGAGCTGCTTCATTTTTTTTCTGTTTATAAAGGTAATAATAATAGCCAAATAAAAATACAAACAAATATAAAGGAGAAAGTTCAAATCCCTCTAATCTTACCACGTAGGACCAGTCACTTTTGAAGTATGGATGTATTTTATTCCCTGCATTTTTATCTGTGTATATAGGAATATAGAGTTAAGATACTTCTTAACATCCTTAAAAAGTATTTTTAAGTACTACAAACATTTTCCTGTGCCATTATTAATTTTATTTTAGATAAATTAATATTCTCTCACATGAGTGCATCAAAATTTGACTGTTCCCCTACTTACAGACACTTAATTATTTTCCAAAAATGTTTTGCCTTACTTAAATCATAAACAGCTGTTGTGTATATTTTTAAAAGCCAATTCCTTCAGTGTGTGTCTCTCTCTCCTTTCGATTTGCTTTCAGTTGTGTGTATACTAACTAAATTTGCCATCTTGAGATGTTCTGCCAAAATGGAAAGAGACAGCCATTGATGCAATTTGAGATTTAGAATATAGGCAACTATAAATAGGTTTAGCTAATAGTGAACTTTCTGAAAATTGGAAGGTCCTTTATTTATGTTGTTCCCTGTAATATGTTTGAATAATTCTAGGTATTCCACACAATAAAATTTCCTAGTTCAGCCGAAACCGGTTTGGCTCAGTGGATAGAGCAGACTGAAAGGTCCCAGGTTCGATTCTGGTTAAGGGCATGTACCTTGGTTGCAGGCACATCCCCAGTAGGGGGTGTGCAAGAGGCAGCTGATCGATGTCTCTCTCTCATCGATGTTTCTAACTCTCTATCCTTCTCCCTTCCTCTCTATAAAAAAATCAATAAAAAATATACATAAAAAAAGATTTCCTAGTTCATACTAAAGTATGAGGAAAAGAAGTTAACATCTTATCTTTGATTAGTTTGAAAGTAGAGCTCAATTTCCAGAATCTAGAGAGGTGATAAGAGTCTGAAGAAAAGTTGCTAGAAGGTGACAAAATTCTTTTTAAGGGCTCTGGTTGAATAACTGGTTTGCATCAAAAGCTAAGAATATGTTCCATCAAATATTTAGTGTGAGTTCATTCAACTGAAGTGTAGAAGTAAAAATAGAATTAATTGAAGTAATAATTGAGAGAATGAGATATGTAATTTTTATATTTTGACATACAATTGTAAGGTATAAAATTGGTGATGTAAGAAACATTCAAACCTGTAGAGAATTTTTATGACTTTCAGTCAAACAGATAACTGAAGGGGAGCAAAATCTCAGTGGATTGAGAAAATGTTTTCAAGGATGTCAGTTTTCCAGGTTTTTTAATACATTACAGTCAAGGAGAAGACATAAAAGGAATGTTACATGGAATTCATTGGTAGTAGATTAAAGGGCAGGAGAAAGAAAAGTCTCTGGTATTGGATAAAAAGTAAAATGAAGAGACACACTTCTTTAATGTTGGTGGGAACGGGGTTGTTACTAATTAACATTTACAGCACATAGAGTGCAATGAGGGGAACAAGATAACAGTACAGGGTTCTTCGGTCTCCTGCTCTGGTGCTGGCAGTTGTGCCCTGAGGGGTCTGGCAAAGATGACTCTGATATTTCAAAGGTATGTTATCTTAGATGCAAAAGGACAACATACAGGCTCAGTTAAGGTAGCCACAGGAGTAGGACATGACTTCCCCCATGACCTACTTTTAGTTAGAATGTTTATGTTCAGACCATCGTATGTGTTTGCTTTTAGTCTCTGAGTTAGTAGGGTCCACCATGCAGGCCTCCTTCCTCTGAGTTTACCAGGTTTAGTTATGTGGCCCCCTTTTCATCCATAGAGTTAGTGAAGGTGATTTTTAACATTTAATGACATATTAATAGATATATATCAGGCATTCACCCTACTAACTTTATTTTTCACCCTAATCACTTTAGAGTATTGATTCATTTATTTCTCTTATATCAATAATAGTTTAATACTGTATTTTACAGACGAGGAGTATGGGGCACAGCATAGCTAAGTGACTTGCCTAGCAAATCGGGCTTTAAAATTCCCACTTTTAACCATTTCATTGTAGTGGCTAATGTTCATATACAGTTGTGTTAATAAAGGATTGTTTTATTAAAAATGTAACAGATTGGGGAAAAGATGCTGTTTTCCTCTTAAAAAAATGGGAAGTGTGCCTGCTGCCACTCATCTTTCACTGATTTCAGACAAACTTTGTACAAGGAAAGTATAATAGCTTGTTTGGATTGGTCTAAAATTATAACATAACATTCAGCCTGCCAAAAACTATTGAGTACTTTTATTGTTTTGGAATACCACGTTCATCTATGGACAGTTGTTCTTAGACAGCTAACAGCCATGATCTTATTTTATTAGCTTCTTACAATTGCTTTCACAAATCCTCTCTTTGTTATTCTACATTGGTATACTTGTTTGATCCTGTTTGCAGAAGGCTGAATGGAATTGAGGCAGTCTCCAGGAGGGATAGATCAATGAGAGAGGCTACAGTAGCTAAGGTTTTGGTAAAGGAGAAATTCTAGAAGAGTCGGAAGAAGTCCTACAGAATGGCAGGGATCTTGATTTGTAGAAGTCAAGTAGATTGCAAAGAGCAGAATGATCTGATGAAAAGGAGCAACAATTTAAAACAACATAACAAATAAAAGGTAGACAAAGTACAAAAATATTTGTTCATAAGTCCCAGAGGAGTGCTATGGTGTTGGGGAGTATAGGGAGAGTAAGAAGTTGAAATGGAGCTGGAGTGCAGAGAGGAAGTTTTATAGTAGATGCTTTCAAAGTGAAAGGTTTATTTGTAATGGGACAATGTGGAGAGTGTGACAGCTGTAAAGAGGGAATGAAAAGATGTGCTCCCTAAAATAAACCCTGTATATGTATCAGTAATAAATTAGATATACCTTTACTAGTCGTGCTCAGTAAATGAGGCATCTTTCCTATGTGCCGTTTGATCCTTCTCATTACTTTGTATTAACTTAGGTTAATAATTAGGAATCTATTTTTATGCTATACTGTTGCCTTTTGAAACTTAATCAGTATTGAAGAGTGCATTATATACACCTTTGAAAAGGCAGATAATAGTAAAAAAAAAACCAGTTGCTTCTGGGAGGTAGCAGGCTAGGTACCTGATGCTAAAGTAAAACTGAGTATATGATAATATAAAAAGATCCATATATAATCTATCCTCAAACTGAGGTCCAGAAAATTGTTCTCTCTACATGAACCACATGCTTGCTATTGTTGACCCAAGAGGAAACTAAAAGCATATTTCTATTTTTGTCTCATTTATCAGAAAACTCAGAGATTAAGTCCACATTCAACTGTACTAATGTATATTTTTCAGATGCATAGAAACTTGTTAAAGCCTTTAATTCTCACAATCATCTGTATTAATAAAAGGGTAATATGCTAATTAGGGGGGATGTCTTCTGGATGACCATCTGCACATCCTTCTGGACAAAGCCACAGCGGCTGCCTGAGGCTCAGGCAAGTCACGGATGGTGGCTGCCGCCCAGGGCTGGCCCCAGACTCGGGCAAGCTACAGATGGCTGCTGCCATTGCCCAGGGATGGCCCGAGTCTTAGGCAAAGCGTAGACGGCAGCTACCATTGCGCAGGGTTGGTCCAAGGCTCAGGCAAGCCACGTCCAGCTGTGAGGCCCGAGGCTCAGGCAGCCATGGTGGTTGCCAGTGGCAGCAGCAACAGCGGAGTAATGGGGGCGGTGCCTTCAGCTGATGGGCCAAGTCGCCTCTGACAGAGGGAGGCCAGATTGTAGCTTAGGCTGAGGGCGGAGGCAGAGGCACTTAGGGGTGATCAGGCCAGCAGTGGGGCAAGGTAGTGGCAATCATGCAGGCAGGGGGGCAGTTCGGGGCAATCAGGCTGTTAGGGATGGTCAAGCAGGAAGGAAGAGGGGTTAGGGACTATCAGGCAGGAAGGCAGAGTGGTTAGGGGCAATCAGGCAGGCAGGCAGGCGAGCGGTTAGGAGCAGTGGTTCCAGATTGTGAGAGGGATGTTTGTCTGCTGGTTTAGGCATAAATTGGCAGTCGGACATCCCTCAAGGGGTCCCAGATTGGAGAGGGTGCAGGCTGGGCTAAGAGACCTTCCCCTCTCTGCACGAATTTCATGCACCTGGTCTCTAGAGGGAATATGCTAATTGAACATCACTCCATCACAAAGTTGGCTGCACTCACAGCTGAGACCAGGTTCCCATGAGGAACCTTAACGATCAATCAATAGGGACCTGAAGCTATGCCCTTCCCCACACCCATGGGGCTTGATAGGGGACCTCAGGCTGCACTCCACACCTGGCACAGCTTGATGGGGGACCTCAAGGTGTGCTTCCCATCCTGGTGCTAGACTAGTGGACCTCAGGCTGCGCCCCCCACCAACTGGGGCTTGATAGGGAACTTTAGGCTATGCCCCTCACCCGGCACCCTGGCGGGGCTTGACTGGGGACCTCAAGGTGCACCCCAGTGCTGAATCAGGGAAACTCAGGTCGTGGCCTCCGCCCAGCAGGGCTTGATGGGAGACCTGAGGCTGCACCCCCCTGCTGGTGGGGCTTGATGGGAGACCAGAAGCTGTGCCCCCCTCTTGGTGCTGGGCCAGGAAACCTAAGGCTGCACCCCCTTGTCTGGCGGGGCTTGACAGGGGACCTCAGGCTATGTCCCCCACCTGGCAGGGCTTGACGGAGGACCTCAAGGCATGCCCACCTGTCCCGGTCTGGGTTGTGGGACCTCAGGCCATACCCCCCCCATTCTGGTGCCAGGCCAAGGGACCTGAGGCTATGTTCCCTGCCCCCCCGGCAGCGGGAAGCTTGACAAGGGTGGGACCAGCCAAGTCTGGATCTAGCCCAATGGGGGGGGGGTGAGCAGCCAGGTTTGGATCTAGCCCAATGGGGATCGACAATTTTGAGGCACATGTGGGTGAACGGGGACTTGACTCTGGGTCCCAAGGTGCACCCCAGACTCTGACAGGAGGAAGGTTTTCATATACATTTTACTAATTTTCTTTCATCTCTGACACTTCTATTATAGAGGAAGGGCAAAGAGCAATATTAAATTATTTCCTCTAATTAATCCCCTTTTAATGTGCATGAATATCATGCATTAGGCCACTAGTCTATATAATAAAAGCCTAAGTGACTGTTATGGTGGGATGACCAGAACGATCGGTTGCTATGATATGCACTCACCACCAGGGGCCAGATGCTCAATGCAGGAGCTGCCCTTTGGTGGTCAGTGTGCTCCCACATGGGGAGCGCTGCTCAGCCAAAAGCTGGGCTCATGGCTGGTGAGTGCAGTGGTGGTTGTGGGAGCCTCTCCTGCCTCTGTGGCAGCACTAAGGAGCAGTGATCTGAGCAGGTGGTAAGGAGCGAGGGGTCTCAGACTGCGAGAGGGATGTATGCTTGCTGGCTTAGGCCTACTCCCCACAAAGCTGGCAGTTGGACATCCACTGAGGGGTACCAGACTGCAAAAGTGCATAAGCCAGGCGGAGAGATCCTCCAATCCAGTGCATGAATTTTGTGCAACAGGCCTCTAGTAATCTTTATAAAACATGTTCATATATCAAGATTTAAACTGAACATTATAGATTTACTTGAAATAAGTTTCCCAAGATTTTATTTAACTAAATATGATAACTTTGAAACTATGGCTGTTGTGCGATAACTTTGAAACTATGGCTGTTGTGCTTTAAAAACCAGAGTGATTGTTTTTTATCTTGACTTACGAAATTAAGAAAAACAAATTGTACTTTTTTCATGTATCAGACATTTACAAACATTTGTATTATACTCCTTATGAGAGCAAATACATAAATGATACAAAATGCAGTTAGCTGATAATTGATTTCCCCCCTTATTTCAGAAATTAATCACCCATGAAAAGTTTGAAAGTGCATGTGAAGAATTGAATAATGCATTATTTCGGGAACAGCAGGCACAAATGCTATTGAATGAACAGGCACAGCAACTGCAGGAGTTGAATTATAGACTTGAATTGCATTCCAGTGAGGAAGCTGACAAAAACCAAACTCTGGGAGAAGCGGTTAAGGTAGGAAAACATTCCTTGTGTAATGGTTTGTTTTCTCTACACGTGGGTCCTTGAGGGAATCATGTCTATCTCCTGAACAGGGAACTGATCCCAAGACATGAAATTTTTATTCTTTAAGAGCTTATACAGATGGAATGAAACACGGTTCTGAGACCTCAATTGCATGTGTACTGAAAATGTAAAAGTAGGTTTTACTTGCTAGTTGAAAGCAAAGTGGAGATTTCTCAGTAATAATATTCTTTATTTCATTTATCTTTCTTGACTCTTCCCCACACCCCACTTTTTAAAACTTGTTTTACGCCCTCCAGACTGTGAAACTCCACATATCTGTTAAAGGTTCCAGGTCTAGGCCTCTGATTCTTATGTAAGAGCCTGCTTAGGGATGGAAGTTTGTCTAGAAAGAGCTGTTCCCCCTCCCTGTCATCTGTTTATGGGAAAGGTCTCTAGAAGGGAAAATAAAATAGTTAGAAATTTTCACTTAGAAAATTTCATTAATAGATTTAGGACTGTGGTATATGTTGGCAATGTTGGCCATAAAGTATAATAGGATTATAGTTTATGATTAAAATACTTGTGGAATTTTTTGCTAGTGACGTATACACATTTGAATGGAACAGCGAATTCTAGGAAAACCAAAATGATATAACATACCTTTATATTGGGTATCATACCTAATACAGTAAGCAGCTCAGAGTTAGTATATAACTTATTATACTAATAATGTATGTCTTAATAGCTAAATACTAATACTACTAATAAAATAGTCAACATTTATTGAGAAACTTCCTGTTTGTCAGGCACTGTGCTAAATACTTTATAAACAATTCTCTCATATAATCTTCACTCAAACTCTATGAAATTATTCTCATTTTGTAAATGAGAAAACTGAGGTCTAAAGAAGTTGTATAAGTTGTACAACCATTAGTGGGAGACTGAGGGAGTCAGAATTCACATCTGCTTTCCTAACCACCACCTATCTGTATTATTGATTCATAGCATACATATATCAGTCTCTGTACTGTGGTCTCTACATGAATTAATTTATATCATTCTTAAGTTACCTTGTGAAATAAGTACTATTTTTTTCTTTTTTTTAAATTTAATAAATCTCTATTGTTCAGATTATTACAATTGTTACTCCCCCCCCCCCATAGGTAGGTGTACGATTTTTGTCCAGTCACTCCCTTCACCCTCTTTACCCTCTTTACCCTCTTTACCCCTTCCCCTTGAGAATTGTCAGTCCACTCCCTTTCTATGCCCCTGATTCTATTATATTCACCAGTTTATTCTGTTCATCAGATTTTTTATTCACTTGATTTTTAGATTCACTTGTTGATAGATATGTATTTGTTGTTCATAATTTTATCTTTTCTTTTTTCTTCTTCTTCCTCTTCTTAAAGAGTACCTTTTAACATTTCATATAATCTTGGTTTGGTGTTGATGAACTCCTTTAATTTTTTCTTATCTGTGAAGCTCTTTATCTGCCCTTCAATTCTGAATGATAGCTTTGCTGGGTAGAGTTATCTTGGTTGTAGGTTCTTGCTATTCATCACTTTGAATATTTCTTGCCACTCCCATCTGGCCTGCATAATTTCTGTTGAGAAATCAGTTGACAATCGTATGGGTGCTCCCTTGTAGAAAATGAACTGTTTTTCTCTTGCTGCTTTTAATATTCTGTCTTTGTCTTTTGCTCTTGTTATTTTAATGATGATGTGTCTTGGTGTGGTCCTCTTTGGATTTCTTTTGTTTGGGGTTCTGTGTGCTTCCTGGACTTATAAATCTATTTCTTTTACTAGGTGTGGGAAGTTTTCAGTCATTATATCTTTAAATAGGTTTTCAGTATCTTGCTCTCTCTCTTCTGGCATCCTCATAATTCTGATATTGGTGTGTTTGAAGATGTCCCAGAGGCTCCTAACACTATCTTCACATTTTTGGCTTCTTTTTGTTTTTTTTTGCTTTTCCAGTGGAGTCTTTTCTGCTTCTTTGTATTTCAAATTTTTACTTGATTCTTGTGTTCCTCTAGTCTGCTGTTAGGTCTCTGTATAATATTTGTTATTTCAGTCAGTGTATGTTTAATTTCTAGATGGTCCTTTTTCCTATCCTTGAGGGTCTCATTAAATTTATCAACCTATTCTAGGAAATTCTTGAAAAACCTTGTAACCTTAGTTTTGAATTCTATATCCAGTTCTTTGTTTTCATCCATTTCTTTCATTTGTGATCTCTTCCTTTGTCTTCACATTTTTGCTGCTTCCCTGAGTTGGTAGAGTAGCTTTGTGTGCTAGTTGTTCTATATGGCCCAGTAGCTCCACCTCCCCAGTTACCTGAGGTGGACTCTCTTGGTGCAATCCTTGTGGACTGTGTGTACAGCCTTGTTGTAGTTAAGTTTGATTGTTGTTGGTATCACTGTGGGGACTTGACCTCCAAGCCAGTTGGTTGTGAGGATTAGCTGTGTCTATGCCATGAAAACTTCTGTGCTGGAGTCAGCCTTATGATACAAGTTTTGCAAAATTGAAAAAGCCTCTGTGCTCTGCTTGGATGGGTCTGAGTCTCAGAGTTGAGCAGACAGCCTTGGCTTCCCATCAGCCCTGCCCTACGCGGCCCATGGGTCTCAGTGTCCCTCGGCAATCACCGCAGCCTTCTCTGTGTGCACTCATGCTCATGCGCCTCCAGACTTCTGCCTTCATGGCTTCTCTGAGTTTCCATGTGCTCCAGTGTCCCGTATGAGTCTGGGTTCCCAGGGTCTTGCCTAAAACTGGGATTCAGTGCAGTCAGAAGTGGATTTCAGCGCAGTTGGGAAGTTCTCTCTTCCTCTCGCTAAAGAAAGCCAACAGCACAATCAGCAGTCAGTCCTCTCTGGGTGCTGCACTGGCGTGCACTCCTCCAGAGCTCTGCCTTTCATGGCTCCCCTGAATTTCTGTGCACTCCTTCCTTTTCACGACAGTCCAGACTCTCCCCGTATGAGTCTCGCCCAGAGCTGGAGTTCAGTGCAGTTGGGAGTTTCAGTCTTCCTCCTTATAGAGGAAGCCATCCAGGCACTCTGCCACCACTCATCCTCTCTACGTGCGTGTCTCTGTAACTTAGCTTTTTGCAGCTCCGTTGAGTCTCTGTGAGCCCCTCTCTTTCCTTCTAGTTTTAAATTTCCACTTAACCAGTTTTCCTGTGGTTTTGTATGATGTCCATTCTGTCTTTTAGCTGTGGTTTTGAAATTGTTGTGCAAGGCAGGAGTTTAGGTGTTCACCTATGCAGCCATCTTGGTTTCTCTCCAAAATAGGTACTATTATTCCCATTGATTTTTGATAAATTGAGAGAGATCTCAGTGGAGTTGATTAGGGTCTCCTGACCTATAAATATCGAAACTGGGATTTAGTGTTTAGAATCATTAATTTAAAATTATTAACCTGATTTCTTATTATTGTAGATTTAAATTCATTCCGTTTTTTCCCTTGTTATAGAAATATATCTAAGATGAGCAATGCTGTAGCTAAATCCTTATTTACATAGCTATGATTATTTTCCCAGGGTAATTTCCTAGATGAGAATTACTATTTCAAAAGCCACATAAGTTTTAGTGTAAATATTACCTTTTTGCCTATTGCAAAGTTTTACCAGTTATATCTTTCCTAAGATGTATGAGAATTTCACAGTTTACCTAACTTGGCTATGACTATTTAAATTCCTCCCCTTTCAAAATTTGATCAATATGTCATTGTTGCTCTTTGTATTTACTTGATTACTAATCAAGTTGAACATTTCTATAAGTAAATTGGTCATTGAACAACAGTTTTATGCTTCATGTTCCATCAACATCCTATATAATAAAGAGGTGATATGCAAATTGAACCTAATGCCCATTAGTGAGGGACTACCAAACAACAGAACAGCAAGCAGCATTGGGTGACCATCCCAGCAGGAGGGGCCATGAGGGGCAACCAGGCCAGCAGGGGCAGCTGTTGGGGGTGACCAGGTCAGCAAGTGTGGGGGGGGGAGTTAGGGCTGACTAGGCAGGCAGACGAGTGATTAGGAGCCAGCTGTTTAGGATTGTGAGAGGGATATCCGACTGCCGGTTTAGACCCTATTCTAGGGATCAGGCTTAAACCGGCAGTTGGACATCCCCTGAGAGATCCCGGATTGGAGAGGGTGCAGACTGGGTTGAGGGGACTACCCTTCCCATGCACGAATTAACCATGCTTTCAATAAGCATATAACTGTGTCATATTGGAGTCTTTTCTCTGCAATAGCTTGTAGTTTGTGTTTAGTTATAGTATCTTCCAGCAGATAAAATGCTCTATTAATTTCTTTAAAATGCCTGTAAATATTGTTGTCAGGAGTGGAGAATTGTTTAATTACTACCTCTTAATTAGAAGTAGCAGGTGGTAATGTGAAAATGCTCTCTTGTGGGAGGCAGCATGATTCAGTGGAAAAAGCACTGGCCTTGGAACAAGTATGTCTGAAATCAAATCCCAGTTCTGTCACTTGGGCAAATAATTTAACCTTTCTGAACCTCAGATTCCTCTTCTGCAAAATTAGAGATAATGATACTTAAGTTTCAGAAGTTTTATGATTATTAATTAAAATACTGTTTGAAAAGCAAGTATATGCTTGATAATCTTCTGTTTTTCAATAATACTTGAACGAATAGTATTTTTATGTATCATTTTTCTTTAAAAAAAGTATATTTTTTGTTCTTCCTTATAAGATCATGACTAAAGATATGGAAAAATGCAGAAGGAAAAACAAATTATTTATAATTTGAAAACGACCACTTTTAACATTTTGGATTTTGTTTTTAATCATTTGTTCTGTATGTAACCCTATATACTAAAATACAAATAGACCGAACGGCGGAATGACCAGTCATTATGATGTGCACTGACCACCAGGTGGAAGACGCTCAACTCAGGAGCTGCCCCTGGTGGTCAGTGCACTCCCACAGGGGGAGCACCGCTCAGCCAGAAGCCCAGAAGCTGGGCTTACAGCTGGCAAGTGCAGCAGTGGTTGCGGGAGCTTTCCCGACTCTGCAGCAATGCCAAAAATGTCCAACTGACAGCTTAGTCTCATTCCCCATGGGGAGCGGGCCTAAGCTGTCAGTCAGACATCCCTTCGAGGCTCCCAGACTGTGAGAGGGTGCAGGCCAGGCTGAGGGACTCTCCTGAGTGCACGAATCTCATGCAGTAGGCCTCTAGTAGTTTTTATAAATCATACTTTGGACTTGACACTCAAAATGGCCTTTCTTTATGATACAGGTAGATTTTGGATAAGACCCTTCTTGTATTAAGAGTAAAGGAGCCCAGCAGGTGTGGCGCAGTGGTTGAGTGTCGACCCATGAACTAAGAGGTCACTTTCAATTCCCAGTCAAGACACATGCCCGGGTTTTGGACTTGATACCCAGTGGGGGGTATGCAGGAGGCAGCTGATCAGTGAGTCGCTCTCATCATTGATGTTTCTATTTTTCTGAAATAATAATAGTAATAGTAATAAGAATAAGAATAAAGAGTAAAGGAAATCTCCAAATCTCAAGAAAAATATAACAAAACCAACAAATCCCAGTGTATAAGAATTAAAGTTAGCATTGTAAGCAGCTGCTGGACTTGCCCTGCTGGCAAATATCAAGTCCAGTGCTGAAAGTAGGAGACCTAGCTTTGGATCCACCAGCTCATTTGGCCTTGAACCTGAGACTCCTATGTTAAGGAGTTGCCTAATAACCTGAATGCTAGGTTGGTAATGGCTAGACAGAAGCTAATGTAAATTTTTTTTTGGAAGAAAGTTTGCCTGATTTACTTTCTTCAGGAATCTCCTCAAACTAAGATCAGCCAAGTAATTGGCACATGAATAAATAGATATATTAATCATATATTCATCCACATTGTTAATCTCTCTTATCAGTTTGAATAATACTTATCTGTACTTTGTAGGGAATTTTAATTAGACCATAATATTATTTGTTCTATAGTGACAGCTTTGTCTCTCCTTTTCAAACCTTAACCCTTTAATTTTTTATCTTTCTTTCTGCACTGTCTAGGATACAGTGTTGAGTTTAAACAGAAACAATAGGCATCCTTGTCCTGTTCCCAGTTTTAAAGAAAATCTTTCTAATATTCCTCCATCAAAAAGGAAGTTTGCTACAGGTTTTTAGTTGATAATCATTATTGGGTTAAAGGAGTTATCTTTCTATATTACCCAGTATTTAAAAAATCATGAATGAATGTTGGATGTTATAAAGTACTTTTTGTGCCTTTTTTGAGATAATTATATAAATACTGGATGCCCAGTGCACAAATTCGTGCACAGGTGGGTTCTGGTTTCCCACCCTGATGGGGGCCCGTCAGGCCAGGCTGGCGGGGGAGGGGCAGACAGTTGGCCAGCTGACCCCACCCCTGATTGGAGTGTTGGGGGCTGATTGGGGGCCAAGCTGGATCAGGCTGGTTTGTTGCCACAGTGCACCTCATAGAACCGGTCATTCTGGTTGTTCTACCATTCCAGTTGCTGGGATTTTATATATATAGACTAGAAGCCTGTTGTAGGAAGATTCCTGCAAGAATAGGGTTTCCTTGGGCCTATTCCTGTAAGAATAGGGCTTCCTGCAGCTGTCTCTCCCACCCTTCTTGCTTCCCTCCCTTCTCCGATGCCCCGCTTGCTTCTCCACAGCTTCGCTCCCTTCTATAGCACGTGGCTTCCTTCTACACTGTCTTCAATCTTTGCTCTGTGCTTGGATATACAAATTAACCACCATCTCAGCTGGGTTAATTTGATGGTCACTCCTGATTGGCTGGTGGGCATGGCTGGTAGATATGGCTTGTGAGTGTAGTAGAGGTATGGTCAATTTGCATGTTTCTCTTTTATTAGATATGATTTTTCTCTTCCTATGTTAGCATGTTGAATTATATCAGCTTATATTTGAATGGCTTGTGAGCAATGGTTTTTACATATTTAAAGGACCATAAAAAGTAAACAAATAAAGAAACCAAAGTAGAATATGTGACAGAGAATATATGTGGCATACAAAGTATTTCCTATCTAAAGTATGCTGACTCATGTAATACTAGTACGTTATTCAATATTATAATATTAAGCCAGCCTTGCATTCCTGACGTAAACCCAGATAAGTTGTTTTGATTAAAAAAAATACATTGTTGCACTGAATTTGTTAATTTTTTACTTAAAATTTTAAAATTTATGTTCCTAGTTATGATTATCTTATAATTTCTCTCTCTCATAATATCCTTGTCAGTTTTTGGTTATCAAAGTTTTGCTCATGAGACATGACTTCCTTTCTCACTCTGACCACATGAATTTCGGGGTATTCAGCCAAGCTTAAAACAAAGTGAGCAAAATGCTCAGAAAATAGAAATAAAGAGGATATTCAAAACCAAACAAAAGATAACTGAAGTCTAAATAGCTCACTGGGGTGTGCAATTCCACCTAGAGGCTGGGGTTGGTTATCATAACGTTAGGGAAATGTGGGCTTCTACCCCTTTCTTCTCTGCACTAGGAAAGAACTACCTGTGTGAAGCTGGGAGTCAGGAAGGGCTGTTCGACTGTGAAATGGGGCCTAGAACACCACTGCCTGCCAGCTACAGGGGAATTTGATGTCTACTGTGGACATTGCGTAGGAAAAAGAATTTGGAAACCCAGGCCTGTGCCACATAAGAAAGTAGTTTATGTTACTTCTAGTCCAAGGACTGTTCAGTTGAGAATTATCTTCAAAATGGTACAACCCTTGTAGAACTAGTGTGACCTCGTAGAAAGAAATTTAAAATATTCAGTAGGGATGCTTCAGAGAACACACTAGAGACTTTAATGGGAAATTCAATATTACAAAGCTTGTAAAGAAATGACTTGTACATGAGATGAGAAAATTTGCACCTCAGGTGGTAGGAATGCTATTTAAAATATTGAAAGTTAGTTTAAAAGATATTTTAAAATGTTTTTAAATGTTCTGAGAAATAAGGTATGAATAGAAATTTTAAGATAGGAAATGAAAATTGTCATTGAAATGAAAAATTCAGTGAATGTTTTGAATATTGGGTAGATATAAATGGAAAGATACCAGTGGATTGGAAGATAGCTGAGGAAATCACTTAGAATGCTTTGCAGAGGGACAAAGTGATGGGTAATAGGAAGTTAATAGAAAAGAAAAAGAGAACGAGATTTATTTAATAAAAGTGAAAATAGAATAATTTGTAATAAACATTCAAAAACAGAATCAGAGTAAGCCAGTATTTTGAGCAAGAATGACTAAAATTTTTATAGATTTAAAGACAAAGTAACTTCTCAGATTAAAGGAACCCATTGTATTGTGAACAGGATAAATAAAAATAAATACATACATTAAAACGTAGTAATGAGAGTACAGGATGACAAAGACAAAGATAAAATCTTTAAGTCTATGTGTTTAGGAAAGATAAGGTCATATTGTTGATCCTGAATTAATAGAATTAGTCTAATAGTTATAAAATTTCCTAAGAACTCTTAACTGTAGCTCCTATCTTCAAAGTATGTTCTCTTCACTGACTTAAGAGTTCTTAGTTATAGCACACCTCTCTATTTTTGGTAACTACAGACAAATGAATATGGAAATTGTAGTATGGAAAGAAGTGGAACAAGCAAAGATTTCTTTGTTTTCTTTCCTCTCCCCCACTCCTACTCAAACTATTCTTGATATATTTTATATTGTTGGCCTAGCCTGTGATATCGTTAGTACTACTGGACCTCTGAGGCAGTTTTGTTAGGCAACAGTATTTTATATGCTGTTCAGTAGATCAGAAGAAAACAACAGCTACATATTCAATGTATTTTTTTTCTTGATTTCAGGTAAGCTTGGACTTAAATTTAGTAACTAATAAAACTAATCATTTTATCTTGGATCCTGTCTTGTATATTTTTATGCTTTATATACCTCATATTCTGTTTGGTGGTAGACACTCCATGTTTACGGAGTAGGTGAAAGGGAATCATCCTGTGGGTAAAATACTTGTGGGAACTAATGTATACATTTGTTCTTTAGAATGGGTTGCTGCTTTAACCAAGACATAAAGTCTGAGGCAGTGACTCAGAGATCAGGCATTTTGTGGTGAGGAAACATTATCAGAGGTGGAAAGATGGAAATTCATGTTAAGCTGTGGCAAAATATTTGATAAAACTGTGCTTGTTGTAATTTAGGACTACTGATCCTATAGTTCTAGGGGAAGTAGTTGGGAAGAATTGATTATAATATCTGTTGGCTTTGACACTTGGCTTTGAATAAGGTCTTACAAGAAAGATGAACTTGGGAAAGAATTTGTTGGCTTGTGAACATAAGTAAAAGGGAAGAGAGAGGGAGAAAGAATCTAGAAATCTGAAGCCTAAGAAACCTATTATGTCTTAGAATCATAGCAAAGAACAACTTAGGGATATAGCTCTCTTATTCTAATCAGTTTTCTTTGATGTCCTCAAGGTAACCACCATGTCTATGTACGTATTTGAAAATAGGGAAACAAGTATTGAGTATGATCTCCAAGAAAAAAACTTAGTGTATTTATTGGCACATGGCACTGACTGGAAGTAAACAGATTAAAGCCTACAACTTTTTGAGACAATTCTGCTGTACAAGAAACTGAGGGTCTGGGATTCTGTAAAATAGTCTTCTCTTCTCTGAGCCTTAAACAAGCCTTAAATGATTTATCATGTTAATTGATGCACAAGACTCTGTACTGTAAATGGCACCATTTGTTTAGTTGTCCATTTGCTGATGGGCATTAGGTTTATGTTATTTAAAAAATATTTTAGAGTAAAGAGGAACTGAAGGACTTGTCTAACATGATATTGCTTCTGTGAATACAGATTTTTATAATTTTGTTATCTCTCTAGTAAGTTTGACATTAAGACTGACAATCACTTAGGTTTAGATTAAGGCGATAGTTATAGTTGTTTTGCATTTTTCCTGGGAAAAGTTAGGTATCTATTAAATTATAACTATTAATCACATCTGAAAAATACTTGGTGTGCTGATCATTTATAGAAAAAATTAAAATATTTTTATATTCATAGGATCACTTGATAAAATAAAGAATCTTCCTATAAAGTTATAAAACAAACTTCTAACTTACCTTTCTTCAAAAATAAACTCTGGTCTTCTGATTAATACATATATTAGAGCCTTTACTGTGTGGGAAGTATGGTATTTTGGTTTTGTGGGGATATAGTGAATTTAGTTAAAAGGACTACAGACATCTTAATGCTCAGTGGGATTTTTGATATAATAATGGATGAGAGCTTTGGAAATTAGTACAAAATCTTAAATTCTTTGAATTGTCACAATTTTGTAATCCTGTCCATAAAAATCCTAGACATTGGTTGAGAGAGAATGGTTTATGGAACAAAATCAAGGATTTATTCACAAGTCTTCCAGATAGTTTTGTCTAACTCTTATGCAGCTTTTATTCACATGACTTTTTCATCATAATTTCTGTCATCTGTTTACTTCTCTCCCATAGAGCTACAGCAGCCTCAAAGGGTCTCAAAGATGCATGCCTCCTCTTAACACCTTGTATTATTCATTCCTCACTTTTTGTAGCTGCTCTGGCTTTTTATTGCTTTTATCTTAATTTGAATAGAAAATGACCTTTACATGTGGGAACCCCTTTTACGTCCTCCGTGGTTCAGGTTTCTGGAGGAGAAGGCACACAAATGAAAAGAGACTAGAAAAGTATTAATTTGGCAATATGGGGGCCAGGCGCGAGCCCACCTCTAGTGGGAGGGCTACCCTTTCCTTTGACCTTGCAATCCCCTTTATTTAGGTTTGGGATACACCCATTGCCTGAAACAGGCAATTCTAGTAACAGGTAGATTATCTTATCAGTAAAGATTTACATGATTATTTGGTGGGGAAGTTGCTTCAGCTACTATTGTCTCAATTAGATAGGTAGTGGCTAGCTCTGGCCTTTCAGAGTTTCAAGGTTGACCAGCCCCTGGGTTTCTTATCCACATTTCCTATTAGTGAGACAATTATTGGTTTCTGGTATCTGTGCTTTATTATTTTTCACTCTCAAAACGTAATTACATATGAATGAGAAAGAGGAAGTAAGAAGAAAAAGGAGTATGTTTTTCAAATTTCAAATGGAATAATTTGCAAAGATTTTTTGGAGTCATAGTAATTGTGTAAAGGGTCACATTTTATGAATATTTACCTTCTTTTTATTTAAAAAATGCCCTAACCTTTATATTATTAATAAAATTATTAGCCAAACTCTGAGGGTATATGAATGTTGCAGTGAAGTCATTTAATAATTTTGTATTAGAGCTGTATTTTCTCTAGTAAACTTTTAAAAATTCATTCACTTTAAAAAATTTAAACCATTTTTAGTTGATAAACCCCGATTATAAAAATAATTAAAATTTATCACATAACCAATTTTCATAAAGTAGGATTATTAACATCATTACTTAATTTAAGTCTTATCATTTTTTACTTTAATCACATATATTTTTATCTTCCTAATGACTTATACCATTGAGACCTTTAAAGTAGTCAATTATATTTCAAGGTCAGAGAAAAAAAGAATTAAGAAAACAACAGCTCTCACATCATTAAAAAAATAGTAATTTAACAGACAAGATTCAAGCTAGAAGCTAAAGGCTTCATAAAAAGTTATTTCCATTTTTGTTAGATTGAACAACAGAAAAATACATAATAAAATTAAAAAAAAACTTTTCATTTTAAACTTAAGACATAATTCCCCTCCCCAAATTGTATGTTCTCATAAGTAATTTTAAAATACCTTTTTCCATGTTTAAATTTGTCCTCAGTGAGTAGTAATCTGAGATTAGAATTATGTTTCTTAATTGAATACTAGCTTTGGGTTAGATGATATTTTAAGTACTACTTAAAATATATATATATTGCTATAGTATTTTGAAGCAAACAGTTCAACTTTGTCTAAACATTATTATAAACATTATTTTTTAAAATTAAACATGCTCACAGTAAGAACAACTTTAAAAATACAGAATAAAAGGAAAAACAACACCACAGGGGAAAAAAAATAGTATGTATAATTCCATCATCACCAATATAAAAACATTATTAAGATTTTGGCAAATATAACTGGAAGTGTGCTATATATATAGTTTTATATCTTGTGTGTGTGTGTGTGTGTAGACTGGTGTGATTTACATTTACATCATTTTGGAATTTATTAGACTGTAGGTTGAAACAGGGAGACCCATCAGGCTAACAGTATAATCTAGACCAGAAATGATGGTGGCTTAGACCAGGGTGGTAGGAGTAAAGAATGGTGAAATTCTGGATATATTTGCTTTGTGAAGGTTAAATATAAAGAATTGCTAACTTTATTATATGTGAAGAGTGAAAGATGAATCGAGGATGATCCTCAGCAAGTGGGAGAATGGGGTTGACATTTATTAAGAATACTAGAGGCCTGATGCATGAAGATTCATGCAAGAATGGACCTTCCTTCCCCTGGCTGCTTGTACCACCTTCTCTCAGGCCAGAGCTGCCTTTCTACCTTCCCACACTGCCCAGAGGCCCAGAGCAGCTGGGGAAGTGCAGAATGCCTGCATCGTCGCCATGGCAACAACACAAGCATAATCTGCCATCTTTGTTGGGTTAATTTGCAAACTCCTGATTGGCTGGTGGACACTGTGAAGGTATGGTCAATTTGCATCTTACTCTTTTATTAGTGTAGATTTAAACACCTTGTTGTAATGAACCATGCAATATTCTATTTTATGAATGTGCTGAAATGTATTTCCTATTTTCCAGTTGTTAGGAATTAAAACTGTATTTGTTTTTTACTATTAAAATTAAGATGAGCATCTTATAATTAAGTCTAACTACATAGCTGCTTATATTTTCAGGGCAGAGCTCAAGAAACTGCTTTACTGGTTCAAAAATATAGCTTAAGTGGTGTGTGTGTGTTAAGGGTATGCATATTTATTTAGATTGATGCTTATATCTGAAAGGGTGCATAAGAGCACTTGCTTGTCCCCATTCTCATCAGCATTGGATGTCATTAGGCATTATCATTAAGATGTCAATAACAGCAAATCAAAACAAGAACATTTGCTAGTTGACAGACATTGTTTTGTTTTGCTCAAAACATAAAAAAGAACAATTAATTCCACCCACACAGGTGTTTTTTATTCAAATAATTTTATGTAAACTTAATTTGCTGTTTGTAATATAGTTTCAGGGAAAAGGGAGAACTAACATTTCTGAGCATACACTTTTGTTATACACATGATAAGGCACTTCATATTATTTTATTTAATAGTTTCAACATTTTAAGAAATAAAGAATATTGTTTACATCGTGTAGATTAAGAAACAAAAATAATTGCAAAGAACTTGACAATATACATGATGAAGTTACTTTATATAAAAGCCAAATACATTTAATATCGATTAAAAGGCCTTTCTTTGGGCCCTTAATATCTTTAAAAAGTATTATTGTTGAAAATTGTAATATTAATATGTCAAAGCAGGAAATTTCCATTTTATATTTAAGAAAAGTAAATTGCTTCACACCTATTTAGAAGGAAAGTTAATAGGTGCTATATGTTTTCTTTGCGTATTGTAACAATATTTTCATGACAGTAAAAAAATTAAGCATCTTATATTTTAGAACAAATATTACTTCTAGATTTGAAAATATGCATGTTTCTATTACCTGTCATATGTTGCCCATTTAAAGAAAACACAATAGCAATGAATCTGATTTTCTTTTAGCAAACCACTTAATCATATTCTAAATTATGCAGGTTACACAGTAGAGAAAACTGTTTTCTGAACTTTACAAAAAGAAATTGTACAATTTATTATCAGAATTTTCATAGTATTATACAAAAAATTACATTGATTTTCCAGTTTTAAATCATATTTATATATTACACAGCAGGTTCTCAAGTAAAATAATTTTGTTCAATGTTTCATTATAATATTGATGAAGTGCTAAGGGAATTTAACTCTTATTTATATCAATTAGCCTGCAGTGAAATTTACTTTAATATATGTCACTTAAAATAACAGAACCTATGGGTGAGATTAAGTGAGGACTTACTGTATACACAGATATAGATACATATATGGACACACTCAGTTATATGTATGCACACATACTATATGACTGTATACTTTTTATATAAATAAATTACATATACTAATACTAGTATTTAATTTATATTTATATAATGTATCACAATTTTACATAGAATTATATTTCTACTTATATATTAATTTTATGTAAATGTATAAACTATATATCCATGTACTAGTATATCTTAATGTATCCATGTATATGTATCATAATGTATACTGTTAGAAATCTATTTTATGACTTGTGATGGATGTGGTCTTTATCATTTGCATGGGAGTTTTCTATTGGCTCTTTGCCTTTAGGTCACTCTAACAGTTGGCGGTATGCTGCTCCCAGGTGGTGGCAAATACTTTGATTCACATGACCTTTGTCTAAATGGATAAAGTCTGTGCTTTCATTAACTAAGGTCTGGATTAGAATTAAGAATTTCACAGGATTTTCTTTGTTTGTTTATTTGTGGTAATTAATAAAAATCTTTGATTAAAATGGCTGAGCCCTAGTTGGGTAGCTCAATTGGTTGGAGTGTTGTCCCATACACCAAAAGTTGTGGGTTAGATTCCCTGTCAGAGAACATATCTAGGATTTTAGATTTGAGCCCTGGTTGGGGTGTGTGCAAGAGGCAACCCATAGGTGTTTCTCACATGGATGTTTCTCTCTCTCTCCCCCCCCCCCTTCTTTCTTTCTCTAAAATCAATAAAAACGTATCCTTGGATGAGGATTTAAAACAAAAAGCTGAAAAGAGCAAAGTTTATATAGGAAAACTGGCTGATTTCTATCCTGTTAAGAAATAAACTAGAGGCCCAGTGCACAAAATTTGTTTGGGCCCAATTCTACTGGGCAAATAGGGCCCAAATGGGCAGTCGGACATCCCTCTCACAATCCAGGACTGCTGGCTCCCAACTGCTCACCTGCCTGCCTTCCTGATTGCCCCTAACTGCCCATTTGCCTACTAGCCTGATCACCCCCTAACCATTCCCCTGCCAGCCTGATTGCCCATAATTGCCCTCCCCTACAGGCCTGGTCACCCCTATTTGACCCCTCCTGCAAGCCTGGTCTCCCCCAACTGCTCTTCCCTGCAGACCTGGTCCCTCTAAACTGCCCTGCCCTAATGGCCATCTTGTGGTGGCCATCTTATGTGTTGGAGTGATGGTCAATTTTCATATTACCTTTTTTTATTAGATAGGATTATTAGATAGGATAGAGGCCTGGTGCATGGGTGGGGGCCAGCTGGTTTGCCCTGAAGGATGTTCCAGATCAGGGTGGGGGTTCCCTTGGGGCATGGGGTGACCTGAGCCAGGGGCCTGTGGTGGTGTGCAGGCTGGCCACGCCCCCCAGTGACCCAAGCGGAGGCCCTGATATCTGGGATTTATTTAACTTCTATAATTGAAACTTGGTAGCCTTGAGCGGAGGCCAAGGCAGGCCAAAAGTTTGGTTTCCTCCATCGCTGGGAAACCCAAGCCTCCTGCTCTTTACATGGCTGCAGCCATTTTTGTTGAGATTTATTTATCTTCTAATATTGAAACTTTGTAGCCTTGAGTGGAGGCCAAGGCAAGCCAGGAAGCTTGGTTTCCTCCATCGCCAGGGGCAAGTCAAGCCTCTTGCTCTCTCCAGCTCCTTGGCTGTTGCCATTTTTGTTGGGATTTATTTATTTTCTATAATTGAAACTTTGTAGCCTTAAGTGGAGTCAGGGCCAGCCAGGGTAATCCAAGCCCCCTATTGGTTCTGTGGCTGCAGCCATCTTTTTTGGGTTAATTTGCATACTCACTCCTGATTGGCTGGTGGGTGTGGCTTGTGGGGGTAACAGAAGTATATTCAATTTGAATATTACTCTTTTATTAGATAGGATATCTGTGTGTACCATTTTATTAGTCCTTTTCTGTTGTCTATCCCTAGACTCATCATTGTACTTCAGGGCACTATTTACTTTGACAGCCTATGGTCAAGTCATTGTCTGAATTCCAACATGCCTCAGTTCCACCTGTGGACCAGGCCTCTATTCTATCTAATACAATGGTACCTCGAGATATGAGTGCCCTAACATAAGAGATTTTTGAGATACGAGCCATCGAGCAAGCGATTTTTGCTTTGAAATATGAGCAACATTTGAGATAGGAGTAATCGCGTAGATCAGCTGGCTGCACAGGACCCACCAGTTTACCGTGACTCGAGCATCTCATAGTTTCCCACATCTCAAGGTTATGGAACTAATTAAACTCGTATCTTGAGGTACCACTATAATCCTATCTAATTCCAATATTATGAGACTAGTGGCCCAGTACACAAAATTCATGTGTGTGGGGTGTCCCTCAGCCCAGACTGCACCCTCTCCAATCTCGGACCCCTCAGGGGATATCTGATTGTTGGTTTAGGCTGTAGGGATCAGGCTTAAACCAGTAGTTGGACATCCCTCTTACAATCCGGGACCGTCTCCCTGCCAGCCTGATCACCCTTTAACTGCTCCCCTGCTAACCTGATTGATGCCTAACTGTTCCCCTGCCAGCCTGATTACCCCACTGCCCTCCCCTGCTGGCCTGATTGCCCCCAATGCTTTTATTAGTATAGATATGACCCTTCACAGAAAATTTCACTAACCCTGCTTTATAATAAGGGCTTAATGATTGAATCATTGGAGCCAGACACCAAGATTTCCTTTCTTTGAATAGTGGAGGGAATAATTATTTTGTCTTTAAGTTGCCTTGAATATCAAATAAGATAATGACTTAGAAAAGTACCATATAAAGACAACTGTCTTTTTCATGTACTGAAAAGATAATAAAGTGGTAAAACGAAAAACACTATTTTTATTCTCCCCTTCCTTCTTTTATAGCCTTTATTTAAACTTTGAAATTTATAAAAATTTCACTCCTATTTTCATTTCTTTACAATCAATATTATTTTGTGTTAGTTTCAGGATTTATATTAGTTACAGAATAGTGATTAGACAGTCATATACTTTACAAAGTGTTTATGATATTTCTAGTACCCACCTGGCATCATACCATCATTAGAATACTATTGTAATACCTAAGTGACAATGGGTTTACAGGTTCCTTCCAGTCTTTCTTTTGTGTTGCTTGCCCTTTTCTTTCTCACTTGTTCCCTCATTTTCTTTATATAGCACTTCAATTGGCCCTCAAAGTTCAGCGAAGGCACTGAGACATGCTTAATCCATTTTACAGACCAGGAAACTGAGGCCAATTCCAGTTGGTTGTGGAACTTGACTCAGCATGCAGGGAGCACTCACAGCAGTGCTCTCCACCCTTCCAAGGGACAGCTTTGGGGCAAACAGAACAAACCTCCCAGCAGGCTTCTGAGCCTCATTCTCAAGCAGGTCTTCATTGTGAATGCTCCACATTCTTTTCTCTCCCCTGCCCCCTCCCCCATACTTTTCTGCCCTCCCCCCCTTCTAGGCAGCAGGTGGTAGTCTTCTCACTCACCATACCAGGCAGGCGTGTGCTGCCATCGGGTGTGGTGGGGTGAGAACTGGGAGTGGGGGGTGAGGGGGAAGGAGGTGGGAGCGGGCTTGCTTTTGGGTTGTGGTGGGAGCAGGAGCCTCTCAAGTGCACAGGCTGCTGGGGCGAGGCCCAGTTAGCACTGGGAGCTTCGCCGAACTGCCGCAGTGGGGTACCTGGCTGTGTGTTGCCCCTCAACCCCACCTCAGGGCTGCGGATCCACTCCCCTCCGCCCAGGCATCCTTCCAACTGGCAGACATTGCCTCTTGTTTTCCACTGGCCTACCTGCATCTTGGGGCCACTGCAGAACCTCACTCTCTGTGGGCGAGGCAGATCCCCACCCTCTGGCCCCTTGCCCAGGCCTGAGCCCCCTCTGGTGCACCCCACCTTGGCGCCGCCTGCCTCCTGGCCAGCTGCTTTTCTGAAGCCACGGAGCCTCTCAGGTGGGCCAAGAAGGACAAAATCCAAAGGGAATGAGTCTTGAACCCCCACATACCATTCTCTGGATTTCCTTTTTCCTCTCTGTTTCACGTCTTGAACCAGCACCGGGTTTGTGCACCCTGCTGCCCAGCCTCATAGCCTCCAGCGGTCTGGTAGAGTAGGTCTCTGCGAACCTGTGGATCCGTGGCCAGAAGCCTGGCCTGGGTCTCAGCAGCCCTGTGCTTGCTGGAGAGGGCTGTTGGAGGAGGACCAGAGCCCTTCCATCATTAGCTCCCATGATTAGGCACCACAGGCTCATGTCCCCCTGCAGCCCACCCACCTGAGCCTGCTAAACTGGTTGTTACATTACAGAGTAATGGATGATTAACATGTTTATTATTATATAGGATAGTCATTATCTACATGGCATTGAGATTTTAGGCCAGTCTGTTGTTAAAATGTTTCTTTATCTCTTGGGTCTTCAGACTTGGATAGTGGTAATTATTTACTGTATCTAGAGAAATAATTAAAGAGATGGAAGGCATTTACTTTTCTCCTGCTTTGTCCAACTCTCTAAAGTTTTCATTCTCATTGTATGTCTGAATTGAAAGCCAGGATTTTGAAAATACATGAAATGAGAATGAGAAGATACAGAGAGACAAAAGATCTGAAGTTGTAAGAGTGGATAACCAGGGAACCATTAAAAGTTACTTTAAAGTTGAGTGATTTGTTTCCCTGGCTGGTATGGCTCAGTTGGTTGGAACATTATTCTGTACACTGAAAGGTTGCAGGTTCAATTCCCAGTCAGGGCACATACCTAGGTTTCTGGTTCAGACTCTGGTTGGGACACATACAAGAGGTAATCAATTGGTGTTTGTTTTTGTTTTTTGTTCTCTCTCTCTCTCTCTCTCTCTCTCTCTCTCTCTCTCTCTCTCTCATATCTCTAAAATCAATAAAAAAATACTCTGGTGAGGATTCAAAAAAAGTTGAGTGATTCATTATACATATTATAAATGAGTTCCTTTTAGCCATTTAGCAATTTTGGCTCTTTCCCCATCATTTCTTAAGGCTATATCTTAATTTTTATGATCATAAAATTGTACTATGCAAGTACTTTTAAAAAATGTTAGTAACTACAAACAAAATAGAAACAGACCCATAGATACAGAGAACTGACTGATGGTTGCCTGAGGGGAGGTTGGTTTGGGGGCAGAGTGAAAAAAGTGAAGGGATTAATAAGATCTAATTGGTAGTTACAAAATAGTCATGGGGATATAAAATACAGCATAGGGAATATAGTCAATCGAATTGCAATAACTATGTATGGTGGCAGGTGGGTACTTAAAAATTTTAAGGGGAATCACTGTGTAAAGTGTATGATTCTCTGTCTACTATACTGTACACCTGAAACTAATACAAAATAGTGTTGAATGTAAACTGTAGTTGAAAAATAAAATAAGAATAAAAGAAAGCAATAAAAAATATGTTAGTAACTTCAAAGATCAAATTAAAGTGAAACCAGAAGTTAGATCATGTAAAAGAAGAGAGCTAATCTAGGACTTTTTTTTAGTGCCTAAGAATTAAAACCATACTTGACACTTTCTTAATCTTCTGTTTCTATTAATTTATGAAACCTGGAACTGGAGGCTTAATGGCATTATTTTCACATTGTAATTATACTAATAAACATCTTTGTCCATGACCTTGGAATTTATAGTGCAGCAGGAAAGATTTATTGATTTATGCTTTGGAAGAAAACTGTGATTATTGCATAAGTAGATTGTATATTAAGCACATGTACTTGCATACCATTTATTTTAGTTAGTTTGAGCTGTAACTTATTTTAGATTTTCTTTAAAAAATAGAGAGGGTTCTTGTTAAATCCAGATTCCTATGAGATCTTGATTATATTATTGAGTCAACTACAAAGTAACTATTCTACCTTGAAATGTGCAAAAGGAATCAATAGACCTACAAAACTGCTTTAAAAAATGTTTGAAATATTTTTCCTGGTAGCTTGAATATCAATGTATATGACTTTTCTAGGTTTCTTTCTTTCTTTGGTTTTGTTGCAATATTAAAGTCCCTTATAGTTAGAGGGTGTTTGGGTATCTGGTTTTGATTTTTTTTTTGTCCCCTGCCCTGAATTCCTATTTGTTTGTCTTGCTTTTTGTAAAGAAGTGTTACTTACATGGAATTTTCTTTAGGCTGTCTTTTCTTTCATCTTCATCAACTTTCTCCATGATCTCTGTTGCCTTTTTACTAAAATTTAAGTCTATAAAGATATATATTTTTTAACTTTTGATTGTGAAACATCATAGGCCAAGTAAATCTACACTGTCTACTATGCTTCTCAGATATACAAGTCAAATCTATCCTCTAATTTAACCTTATTCAGCTATGGTTGGCATTTGATCTCTTGATACTGCATCCTTAAATAAAGCTATGAGTTAATCTGAAAGACACATTTTAAGTATATGTAAACTATTTGGAATTTTGTAAATGACATTTATTTACATTATGCCTCATAAAATATAGAAGTTGATTTTTTTGGGTTTGCTTTGTTAATCCTCACCCGAGGATATTTTTCCATTGATTTATAGAGAGTGGAAGGGAAGGAGAAGAAAGGGAGGGAGGGAAGGAGGGAGAGAAAGAGAGAAACATCAATGTGAGAGAGAGACATCTATTGGTTGCCTCCCACCCACATCCCAATTGGGGGCAGGGATCGAGCCTGTAATTGAGGTACGTGCCCTTGACCGAATTGAACCCAAGACTCTTCAGTCTGAGGGCTGACACTCTATCCATTGAACCAAACCAGATAGGGCTGAAGTTGATTTTTGCCACTGTTAAATGAGAGTCTAGTTGCTTGAATTAATTTAATTGATAGTATGCTAAAAATACTTTATGTAATATAAACATGGAATTTGATAATCTTATGACTTGTATTTCACTGAAGAAATTCTCTGCAATCTCATAAACCACTATTGTGGACTGTGGATTCAAGGACTGTGTAAATTTTAGAATTTGCCCTTGAATTAGTCTCAGCAGTTGGTGTTACCCATAAACAAGGAACTTTAATATAACCTAGAGGTGTTTATTGATGGTGATAATAGTAAAATTTTTTCTATTAGAAAAATTATTTCCTTTGCATGCACTATAAATATGACCCAAATATATGTTAATTGCAAGCACTCTGGTTATTTCTGAGAATGCTTTTATTTCTTGTTTCAATAGGCCCATTTTTAAATTAGTAAGTAGTACATTTCACCTTACAGGGTAATCAAATATTTACTCTCTGGATGTGTTTTCTTTAGTTTTCATTAATCTGAGACTTAGTGGTGATTTAATTTCAGAAATATATAATTTAACTGTGATCAATTGTAGTAACCAAGTTTAGAATATTACATCTGTAATAACATGAGCATAAATACAATTATTTTAAACTTTAGAGGTAATTATCTAATTATATGTTTATATTTCTGACATGATTGAGTGGCAATGTTTAAATAATTTTAAAGGTAATTTTACTCCTATGAAGGGCTATTTATTTTAAATCATTAAACCATTTTGTTCATATGAAACATTTAATTAACAAGTTAAATTTTTATTTGGAAGATTAGTATATTTCACTGTTCCATCACTAACTTAAAATGCTATTTCAGAAAATACCAGTGTTTACCAATCTTGAGAAATTGCATTTAACTTAAGTATTTTCACAATTAAAAGGTCATCTAATGAATGATTTTGTATGCTTTGATCTTATGGAATTCTAGCAAGTATTATTTACTGTGTTTTAATTTTAAAAATAAGGTACTGTTAACCTCTATAAAATTAAAATGCCTGGAACTGTAATGAGTAAAATGTACTTGCCTGTTTTATCTTTTGATAGCGAAAACCTGGCTAAATTCCAAAATGTAGTTAGGGAGGTATATGCACTCTGCAAGGATTATTGATAAGAGTACCAACAAGAAAAATCACTCTGATGGATGAAACAGGAAACACCTTTATTGTGCTTTTATCTTATTTCAGGAGTAAAGTCAGAGTATCAAAGCAGACCAAAATCATCAAGAGCGCATCTGTGATGGAAATAGAATTCATCTGTTTTTCTGATCTGAGTCCTGTGACACAGAACAGACATAGAGTCCTTATGGAATTTAGAATCATTGATCTATATAGGATGTGGATTTAAGGCTTCTATGCTGTGTCATGGATAAAAGTCTTAAAAAGAGGCACCTTTAGTAATGAAGGGGGTTTGACAAAATCCCTTGAATCAGATGGATATGTATTTATATATAACTATCAGCGTAAGAAATATTAAGGCCCTTACTATATATATTCATCATTTGATAAAACATTATAAAATTGATAAATTTCCCATCCTTGTTTAGTAGAACATATAATCAATTTCACATACTCTTGTTATGATATCCCATATATAAATTTAAACTAAGATTTTGTGATGAAAATTGTTTTATGAAAATTGTGTCAATGCATTTTTTGGCTACCTAAAATTTATACAAATTCTGTTGAAAATATTGGGAAAATACTGATAAGAAAAATGTATTTCTGTTGCCATTTTGCTGTATGCTTTTCAAAAATTTAAATATACACTTATATAATTGCACGCATATTAGAAATATATCAATCATATAGATTTAAAATATATTTTACAGTAATGTTATAGTATTCTTTTTAATTTTTATGTATTAAAAATTTTAATTGAATTTATTAGGGTAGCATAGTTAATAAAATTATATTGGTTTCAGTTATATAATAGAACACCTGTATATTGTATTATGTGTTCACCATCCCAACTCAAGACGCCTTCCATCACCTTTTATTCCCCTTCTTTACTCTTTTTCCTCCTCCCACCCTCCTTTCCCTCTGGTGATCACCATTCTGTTATCTGTGTATATGAGTTTGTGGGGTTTTTTGCTTAACCACTTCAACTTTTCACCCAGCCTCCAAAACACCCTGCCCTCTCATAGCTGTCAGTCTATTCTCTGTCTCTATGAGTCTGTTTCTATTTTATTTATTTTGTTCATTAGATTCCACATTTAAGTGAAATCATATGGTACTTGTCTTTCTCTTACTGGCTTATTTCACATAGCATAATACTCTACAGGTTTATCCATAAAGTCGCAAAAGGTAAGGTTTCCTTATTTATTTTTTATTTTTTATTTTTTTAAAATTAAATCTTTATTATTCAGATTATTACATTTGTCTCTCTTTTTTCCTCTCTATAATTCCCCTCCACCCCGCTCCCACCCCTTCCTCTACCCTTACCTTTCCCCCAAATTGATGAGTCCATAGGTGTATAATTTTTGTCCAGTCTCTCCCTGTACACCCCTCCCCTCTTTCCCCTGAGAATTATCAGTCCATTCCCTTTCTGTGCTCCTGATTCTAGTATATTCACCACTTTATTCTGTTGATCAAATTTTTAATTAACTTAATTTTTAGATTTATTTATTGATATGTATTTGTTGTTAACAATTTTTGTCTTTTACCTTTTTATTCTTCCTCTTCTAAAAGAGTACCTTTCAATATTTCATACAATACTGGTTTGGAGTTGATGAACTCCTTTAGCTTTTTCTTATCTGTGAAGCTCTTTATCTGCCCTTCAATTCTGAATGATAGCTTTGCTGGGTAGAGTATTCTTGGTTGTAGGTTCTTGCTATTCATCATGTTGAATATTTTTTGTCACTCCCATCTGGCCTGCATCATTTCTATTGAGAAATCAGCTGACAAGTCATATGGATGCTCCCTTGTAGGTAATGGACTGTTTTTCTCTTGCTGCTTTTAATATTCTCTCTGTCTTTTGCTCTTGGTATTTTAATGATGATGTGTCTTGGTGTAGTCCTCTTTGGATTCCTTTTATATGGGATTCTGTGTGCTTCCTGGACTTGTAAGTCTATTTCTTTTACCAGATGTGGGAAGTTTTCAGTCATTTCTTGAAATAGGTTTTCAGTATCTTGCTCTCTCTCTTCTGGCACTCCCACAATTCTGATGTTGGTACGCTTGAAGCTGTCCCAGAGGCTCCTTATATTATCTTCACATTTTTGGATTCTTTTCTCTTCTTGCTTTTCCAGGTGAGTGTTTTCTGATTCTTTATATTTCAAATTTTTGACTTGATTCTTGCCTTCCTCTAGTCTGCTGTTAGGACACTGTATAATATTTTTTATTTCAGTCAGTGTATGTTTAATTTCTATTTGGTCCTTTGTCATCTCTAGTTGGTCCTTTTTCATCTCCTCTTGGGACTCGCTAACTTTATCCAACTTTTCTAGCATATTCTTGAAAAACCTTATAAGCATGGTTTTGAACTCTATATCCAGTCATTTTTTTTCTCCATTTCTTTTGTTTGTAATCCCTTCCCTTGTCTCGGCATTTTCACTATGCCCGGAGAACTTCTGTGTTGTATTCAGTCTTATGATACCAGACTTAAAAAACTGCAAAAGCCTCTTTTGAGCTTGGGATGGGTGGAGTCTCAGGGCTTAAGGGACAGCCTTGTCTTCCAGTCGGCCCCACCCTTTACGGCCCCTGAGTCTCACGTGACTGGGTAGTCGCTGGAACGGTCCCTCTGTGTGTGCTGGTGCTCTCTTGCAGTGCCTCTAGACCGCTGTCTTTCAGGCTCCCCTGTGCTACAGGACCACAGGAATCTGGGTCCCCAGGGTTTCGCCCAAAACTGAGGTTTAGTGAAGTTACAAGTGGCACAGTTGGGAGGGTCTGTCTCCAGCCCACTCATGAAAGCCAATGGCACAATCAGCAGTCTGTCCTCTGAGCAGTGCCGTGCGTGCTACCAGACCTCTGATCTTTTGCAACTCCCCTAAATTTCCATATACTTCTCCCTTTTCACAGTCCAAACTCCCCCCCATAGGAGTTTCAGCTGGATCTGGGGTTTAGGGTGGTAGGATAAGGAGTTCAATGCCCTTGAGAGTCTCTGTTTCCCTCCTGCCAGAGAAAGCCAGCCAGGTTCGCCATCACTTGCTCTCTCCACGCGCGTCTCCATACCTCAGCTTTTTGCAGCTCCTCTGGGTCTCCGTGAGCCCCTCTCTTTCCCTCTAGCTGTAGAATTTCCACTCCGCCAGCTTTCCTGTGGTTCTGGATTATGTCCGTTCTGTCTTTTAGTTGTAGTTTTGAAATTGTTGTGCGAGGCAGCAGTGTAGGTGTTATCTATGCCACCATCTTGGATTCTTCTCTTATTTATTTATTTATTTATTTATTTATTTATTTATTTATTTATTTATGGCCCAGTAGTATTCTGTTGTGTAAATGTAATGTTGCTTTTTGATCGATTTATCTATTGATGGGACTTGGGCTGTTTCCAATTCTAAATAACACTGCGATAAACATGGGGATGCATATAGTCTTTTGAACCAGTGTTTTTGGTTTATTAAGATACATATCCAGAAGTGGAATCACTAGATTATAAGGCAGTACTATTTTTTATTTTTTTGAGTTAACTCTATACTGCATTCTACTGTGGCTGTACCAATCTACATTACATCAACAGTGCATGAGGGTTCCCTTTTCTCTTCATCCTCTCCAACACTTGTTGTTCGTTGATTTATTGATGATAGCCATTCTGGTAGGTGTGAGGTGATATCTTATTGTGATTTTAATTTGCACTTCTAACGAACTAGTGATGTTAAGCATATTTTCCTATGTTTATATGACCTCTTGGGGAAGTGTCTATTTAGATCCTTTCCATTTTTAATTGGATTGTTTTTTTGATGTTGAATTATATAAGTTCTTTATGCATTTTAGATATTAACATCTTATCAGATGTATTATTGCGAATATGTTCTCCCATTCAGTGGGTTGTCTTTTCATTTTGTTGATGATACCTTTGCTGTGCAAAATCTTTTAGTTTACTTTAATCCCACTGGTTTATTTTAATGTTTTTGTTTCCCTTGCTGGAGGAGATACAGGGTTGAGCAAAACTAGGTTTATAATTGTGAGTATGCAAAATACAGTTTTTTTTGTATTGTTATTGTATTATTTTCCATATGGACAATTATAAACCTATTTTTCCCTTTCCTGTTTATCAGAAAAAAACATTGCTACAATAAATGTCTGAGATTTTACTGCTTGTGTTTTCTTCTAGGAATTTCATGGTTTTGAGCTTGACATTTAAGTTTTTAATTAATTTTGATTTTATTCTTGTGTATGGTGTAAGAAGGTCTAGTTTCATGTTTTTGTACATATCTGTCCAATTTTCCCAACACCATTTATTGAATAGACTATCATTTCCCCACTGTATGTTCTTGCCTCATTTATCAAATATTAATTGATGATAAAGTCATAGGTTTATTTCTGGGCTCTCTATTATGTTCAGTTGATTTATATGTCTATTTTTATGTCAGCACCATGCTGTTTTGATTACTACAACTTTGTGGTATAGTTTGATATCAGTAGCATGATATCCTTGCTGGGTAAAGTAGTCTTGGTTGTATGGCCTTGCTCTCTATCACTTTGAATATGTTATGCCAATCCCTTCTAGCCTAAAATGTTTCTGTTGAGAAATCAGTTTTTGGTAGGTAACTGTCTTTTTCGAATTGCTTTTAAGGTTCTCTGTGCTTTAACCTTTGCCATTTTAATTATGATGTGTATTGGTGTGGGCCTCTGGGTTCATTTTGTTTAAGACTGCATTTCTGATACTTCTGTGTCTTTCCTTCACCAGGGTAGGAAAGTTTTTAGTCATTATTTATTCAGATAGGTTCTTGATCCTTTGTTCTCACTATTTCCTTCTGGTACCCTTATGATGCGGAAGTTATTATGCTTCATGTTGTCCCTAAAGTCCCTTAAACTATCCTCATTTTAACAAATTTGTTTTCCTTTTAGATGCTCTGATTGGGTGTTTTTGTGCTACTTTGTCTTCCAAATAGCTGAATTGATTCTCTGCTTTTTCCATCCTACTTTTTATTCCTTTTAGTATATTCTTTGTTTTATGTATTGTATTATTTATTTTTGACTGGTTCTTTTTTATGGTTTCTATGTTTTTTTTTAAGCTGTTGTAGTTCTCACTAAGTTCCTTGAGCATACTAATAATCATTTTTTTTTTAACTCTATCTGATAAATTGCTTGTCTCCAGATCATTTAGCTCTTTTTCTGGAGATTTCTTCTGTTATTTTTTTTGTGGTATGTTTCTTTGTCTCCTCATTTTGGCTGCCTCTTTATGTTTGTTTCTATGTATTAGGTAGATCTCCTATGTCTTCTAGTCTTGGTAAGGTGGTATTATGTAGTGGGTGTCCTGTAGGACCCAGTGGGCACAATCTCCTTTATCACCTGAGCTGGGTGCTCCAGGAATGTTTTTTGTGTGGGTTATGTGGGAACTCCTGGTGTAATTGAGTCTTGATTGCTATTGGTCCATTTGTGTATGGGATTGATCACCAGGCTGGTTTACTCTGGGGATCAATGCCAACCATAATTGAGGTACTGCTGTGCAGATGCTGGCCACATGGAGCAGAATTCACCTCCACAAGGTCTGGTGCCTACTGAGATCTCCTTTTGGGTATTCAACTTGTGAAGATATTTGGATTCTGCTCTGATGTTATATGAAGCTGGCCATTGGGTGTGTTGGTTTTGGAGCCTCTTGGGAGGGACTCTGGAATCTTAGCCACTGGCCATGGGAATGGGGCCAGCCTTTGTCGTGTCTCTGCCTTTCTTACCAGTCTTAATGTGGCTTCTTCTGCAAGCCCTTGGTTATAAAACAGAAAATAAATCTGGTCAATGTCAGATGCTGCCTGTGACTGGTCCTGGGCAACCTGTTTGGAGCTACAAAGTAATCACAGTTTGTAGCTGCCCCTGCTGATCGTGGTTGTGTGTGGGAAGGACCAAGATGTGTACCAAAGCTGGCTTTAACCAGCAATGAGACTGGGTCAGATCAGCTAAAGTCTCACGGCATCTCAAGATCTGCCTCTGCTTGTCTCCACCTACTGGCTGCCTTTGTGGTTGGGTGGGGTCCCAGGGCATAATCAGGTTGAAGCTATTATATAGTTTATCATAGTTTATCATAGCTTATGAGGCTCAAACACATCAAGATTTCGCTGTGTGAAGGGAAGGCTCTGGACTGTTTGGGTGTGCAATGGAAAAATGCCCCTGGTCCTTGAGCCATAACATTAATCTGTCCAAGATTCTGCCCTGAGTCCAATCTCAGCAGGGCAAGGCTGTTGGGAGTTGGGAGAATGGGACTAGTGGATCTTCCATGAGGGGAAGCTGGTCAGGCTTTTGGGAAGAGAAGGAGTAAGTGGACCCTGCCCCAGAGCCACACAACTCAGTTCATCCTGGATTGTGCTCAGATGTTGGCATGGTGGAGCCACCAGTAGACAAGATTGCTGGGCCAGCAGATCTCTCATGAAGGAGAGGCACCAGTCAGATTCATGGGAAAGTAGGAGGAATGGCCCCCATCCCAAAGCCACACCACTCAGTTATTGATACCTCCCGAGTGCCCAGACATCTACACCCTGGTTCATATAGCTGATTCCTCAGCAGGGAGCAAGCTCCTGAAGAGTGGGGTGACAGGGAGCCCAGAGCATAGGGCTATTGCATTCTCCCAGGCTGATGCTATATGGAGGGTAGTGCTCCATGTAAGGAATATGATATCTGGTGTTGGTGCGTGAGAGCAACTCAGAAAACAAAGATCCTGGTGGCAGTCCCTTCAGCTCTCTCTTCAGAGCCACCAATGCCAGTCTCTCCTCATGCAACTCCAGTCTTCTCCGCCCTACCTCCACCAGAGGTCAGGGTGATTGGCTGTAAATGAGATTTTGTATGTTGGCTCTTTAAGAGAGCACCTCTAGCTGATTTCTGTCTTTCCCTGGTGGGCAGAATTCTGGCTGATTTTCACAGCTAGGTGTTATGTGGGTGCCTCTTCCCAGCTCTGGTGCTCTGGGAAGCCTGGCTTGGGGTTGAGATCCCATGCTTCTCAAGGGGAACCTGGTGGTAGCTGAGATATCCCTCTGGAATCTTAGCCTCCACTCATGGGAGTGGGGCCAGCCTTTTTCATATCTCTGCCTTTCTTACCAGTCTTAATATGGCTTCTTCTGTAAATCCTTGGTTATAAGACTTCTCTTCAGCTAGTCTTTAGTTGGTTATTTAGGTTGATTGCTCTATATTTTAGTTGTTATTCTAGTTTGGTCCTAGGAGGAGGTGAGTGTAGTTTCTGCCTATTCTGACATCATCTTGGATCCTAGACTATAGTAGTCCTTTTCAAAATTTAGAAATATATCATGGCTATTTTAAAATGTCGATAAATATAATTTATTTTTAAGAAGGAATAGAGAAAGAAGAAAGGGTTGCTTATATATTTTTCCCTATTAGACCTTTTATAGTGGAATGCATTAAGTTAAAGTCATTAAAAATCAAATGACTTGCTGTGGTTTTTAATATTTAATTAAAATTCATTTATCTTATTGGCGGTGCAATATTAAGTCAGACTGGAAACTAACTTATCCATTGATGATTTCATGGCTGTATAAATTCTTGAATATATCCCCAGATATAGGAATAGGATTGTGTTAGTAAGGATATCCTGTATAAGATTGCAGTAACAAATGACTCCACAAATTTCCATGGCCTTAAAAGTGACTTCTCATATGCTATACATTCCCATAATGGATCAGCTGTGCCTCTACCTGTACCCTATGAATAAGGCTGATAGAGTATCCCATATCTTAGATACTGTGGGTCTCATGGTAAAAGTCTCTAGGTAGGACATTGCTCATTTCATGTCTTCTAGGAAGTGACATTATTTTACTTCTGCCCATCTTTAATAGACCAAAGAAATCAGATAGGATAGGAAACATCTAATTTTCTCTCCAGAAGAAGCACTACCAGTTATAAATATCCCTGGGACAGCAGTGTATACTTTCTCCTCAAGGACTAGGATAAACACAGTCCACTACAATAACTAACATTTTACTTTCATAATCTACAGGAAAGATGAAGGATCTGTTTTTTTGACTGGATTTAGTAAAACTTTACCTTTCAACCTGTGTAGCTTTTATCTCATTTATTAGGAGGGCTGAAAACTGGGAGTCATATGTGTAGTTGGCACTTTTCTCTCTTGCTCTAGGGTATAAAAAGAAAAAAATTATTTAGTGTGTTTTGCTGTATTTCTTTATTTTTTAAATTTAATAAATCTTTATTGTTCATATTATTACAATTTTTTCTCTTTTTCCCCCCCATAGCTCCTCTCCACCTGGTTCCAACCCCACCCTCAGCCCTTAACTCCCCCCCATTGTCCTCATCCATAGGTGTATGATTTTTGTCCAATCTCTCCCTGTCCCTCCTTCACCCCTTTCCCCCTGAGAATTGTCAGTCCACTCCCTTTCTATGTCCTTGATTCTATTGTGTTCAACAGTTTATTCTGTTCATCAGATTTTTTTATTCACTTGATTTTTAGATTCACTTGTTGATAGATTTGTATTTGTTGTTTATAATTTTTGTCTTTACCATTTTCTTCTTCTTCTTCTTAAAGAGTACCTTTCAGCATTTCATATAATACTGGTTTGGTGTTGCACTCCTTTAGCTTTTTCCTATCTGTGAAGCTTTTTATCTGCCCTTCAATTCTGAATGATAGCTTTGCTGGGTAGAGTAATCTTGGTTGTAGGTTCTTGCTATTCATCACCTTGAATATTTCTTGCCATTCCCATCTGGCCTGCATAGTTTCTGTTGAGAAATCAGCTGAAAATCAAATGGGTACTCTCTTGTAGGAAATCAACAGTTTTTCTCTTGCTGCTGTCAAGATTCTCTCTTTGTCTTTTGCTCTTGGTATTTAAATTATGATGTGTCTTGGTGTGGTCCTCTTTGGATTCCTTTTGTTTGAGGTTCTGTGCGCTTCCTGAATTTGTAAGTCTATTTCACCAGATGGGGAAGTTTTCAGTCATTATTTCTTCAAATAGGTTTTCAGTATCTTGCTCTCTCTCTTTTTCTGGCATCCCCCATGATTCTGATGTTGGTATGCTTGAAGTTGTCTCAGAGGCTCTTTACACTGTCTTCACATTTTTGGCGTCTTTTTTCTTTTTGCTTTTGAAGCAGAGTGTTTTCTGCTTCTTTGTATTTCAAATCTTTGACTTGATTCTTGCGTTCCTCTAGTCTACTGTTAGGTCTCTGTATAATATTTTTTATTTCAGTCAGTGTATGTTTAATTTCTAGATGGTTCTTTTTCACTTCCTTGAGGGTCTCACTAAATTTAGCCATCTTTTCTAGGAAATTCTTGGAAAACCTTATAACCTTGGTTTTGAATCTATATCTAGTCATTTGTTTTCTTCCTTTTCGTTCGCTTGTGATCTCTTCCTTTGTCTCTGCATTTTCGCTGCTTCCCTGAGTTGGTAGAGTAGCTTTGTGTGCTAGGTGTTCTATGTGGCCCAGTAGCTTTGCCTCCCCAGTTACCTGAGGTGGACTCTCTTGGTGCACCCCTTTGTGGATTGTTTGTACAGCCTTGTTGTAGTTAAGTCTGGATTGTTGTTGGTAGCACTGGGAGAATTGACCTCCAAGCCAATTGGTTGTGAGGATCAGCTGTGTCTACACTGGAAGAACTTCTGTGCTGGAGTCAGCCTTATGATACAAGTTTTGAAAATTGCAAAAGCCTCTGTGCTCGGCTTGGATGGGGCAGAGTCTCAGGGCTGACCAGACAGCTTTGGCTTCCCATCTGCCCTGCTCTCTGTGGCCTCTGGGTCTCAGTGTCCCTAGGTAATTGCTGCAGCCCCCTGTGTGCGCTCATGCTTGTGTGCCTCCAGACCTCTGCCTTTTGCAACTCCCCTGAGTTCCTGTGTGCTCCAGGGACCTGTATGAGTCTAGGTCCCCAGGGTCTCACCTGAAATTAGGGTTCATTGCAGTCGGAAGTGGAATTCAGCTCTTCCTCCCGCTAGAGAAAGCCAGCAGCACTATCAGCAGTCAGTCCTCTCTGCGTGTACTCGCACATGCTTTGAGACCTCTGCCTTTCGTGGCTCCCCTGTGTTTCCATGCACTCCTCCATTTTTTTGACATTCCAGACTCTCCCCATATGAGTCTTGCCCGTAACTGGTGTTAAGTGCAGTCAGAACTGGGGTTAAGTGCAGTCGGGATTTTCTGTCTCCCTCCCGCTAGAGGAAGCTAGTTAGCACTCTGCCGCCCATCCTTTCCACATGTGTCCCCATACCTCAGCTTTTTGCAGCTCCTCTGAGACTTCGTGAGCCCCTCTCTTTCCTTCTAGTTGTAGAATTTCCACTCAGCCAGCTTTCCTGTGGTTCTGGATGATGTCTGTTCTGTCTTTTAGCTGTAGTTTTGCAATCGTGCGAGGTAGCATTAGGTATTCACCTATACCGTCATCTTGGCTTCTTCTTGCTGTATATATTTAAATAAGCTTTAATGTTCTGGAACAAGCATGTCAAACTCCCAGCCCGCTGTCTGCATGCAGCCCACTAAGAATATTTTGTGGCCTAGTCAATATAATGGTATGTAAAAAACATTTTAATAAAAATTTTGTAACTTAAATTTTACAAAATCCTGTTAAACATAATCTATAATAATAAAAGTGTAATAAATTACACCAGACAACCCAGCGACCTTCCAGGCGTCCTTCTGGATGACCTTTTAGACAAAGCCATGGCTGCGAGGGCTGAACTCCTTGCACAAGTTTTGTGCATTGGATCTCTAGTTATTAATAATAAACTACAAAAGTTTCCTAATGACTGATTACTATAATCATGTTTTATTCATTTCCCTTACATGCGTATACGCAGGAGTACCACTTCTCTTCACTAATACTAGAAGCGAATATTTTAGCAGCTAATTGCCTCGTCATAACTCTTTTTAAAAAAATATATATTTTATTGATTTTTCACAGAGAGGAAGGAAGAGGGGTAGAGATTTAGAAACATTGATGAGAGACATTGATCAGCCGAATCCTGCATGCCCCCTACTAGGGATGTGCCCACAACCAAGATATATACCCTTGTCTGGAATCGAACTTGGGACCTTTCAGTCCTCAGGCTGACACTCTATCCACTGAGCCAAACCAGTTTCGGCAACATCATAACTCTTGTACTGACTTGTTTAGTGTGCACAACAGGAAATATTTTGCTTTCAGAGAACAAGAAAAATAGGTTTATTTGCTTTGCGTATATTAATTTGTGCAGTTATTCAGTATCTGGTAAGTTAATGTTCAAGAAAAAATATTAATTTTTATTAAAACGTTCTATTATTTTATGTTAACGGTTGGTTACTCGTATATTTCCGCCCTTTTTATTCATCATGTCTCTATCGAAATAAACCTATGTTTCTATGAAAATTGAAGTTTTTGTTTTTTTTTGCAGCCCACTTAAACTTAAGTCTTGTTTATTTGGCCCGTATTAGCCATTGAGTTTGGCATGCTTATTCTAGAATATGTAGACTCTGTTAGCCATATTCCATAAAGCATTTTCTAGGCTCCAGAAGGCATATGCCTGACATTTCAAGGAGTCACCACTAGATGGTGATCTCGCTCATTTAGAGGCTAGAGCAACTGTGTTTTTCTTCAGGTGAATGGGTTGGTTACATAGGTATCAGAAATGTAAATCACTAACTTTATGGGAAGCTCCTTATAATCAAAATGGTAATATTTATGAGTATGCATATATACATACATGTGTTCTCTCTCTCTCTCTCTCTCTCTCTCTCCTCTCTTACACAGTAAAATTGCATTTGAAGTAAAGATATAAAATGTTTTGCTATATTATTACTTACCAAGAATGTGTGTGTGTGTGTGTGTATTTTCAACTGTTGCTACCCAAACACAAACAGAAGTTTTCCTAAGCACACTTTCTCAAGAAATTACATTGAGGCTTGGGTTCATCTTTCTGTTCTTTTGTAATACTTTGTTTGAATTTGCTAACTGCTTCTGAAACTGTGGTTATTTTAGATATGAGCCTTCATCTTTATTTAAAAACCCTCTGTATTACTCAGCTTTATTTAAAAATATAATTAATATGATTGAAGAAGGATTAAAAGCTATATATTTCATTCAGATATCTTAAAAAATAGCTTCCATAGTTCAGTTATCATGTAATGGGAAAACTGGTAATAAGCCTTTCAGTTATTTAGTCATTTAATGGTTACTGCTAGTGGCAACTTTTTCTCACCTTCTTTCTGCAAAATAATACAACATAATAACCAATTTGTTATTGGTAAAATGTAAGAAAAATTTAAACTATAGACCAAACAATGTGGTTCTTTTTAGAAAACAACCACTAACTTCAATTGTAATCAACTTTTTTTTTGCTCCTAAAATATATTCTTTTCATCATATAATTTTTCTGTGACTCAGAGTTTATGGCTGTCATATGATTCAAATATCTTATAGGAATTCATGTAGTTATTAGTAGAAATAAAAATATGTGTCTAGGATACTGTGTTATATGAAATAAATATTTAATATAGTAAAGGCCCAGTGTACGAAATTCATGCTCAGGGTGGGTGGTCCCTCAGCCTGGCCTGCACCCTCTCCCAATCTGGGACCCCTGGGGGATGTCCGACTCTCAATCTGGAACTACTGACTCCTAACAGCTCACCTGCCTGCCTGCCTGATTGTCCCTAACTGCTCACCTGTCTGCCTGATTGCCCCTAACAATTCTGTCTGGCTGTCTGATCGCCAGAAACCACTCACATGCCTGCTTAATCGCCCCTAACCACTTGCCTGCCTGCCTGCTTGATCAACCCTAACCACTCTTCCTGGCTGCCTGATTGCCCCTAACCACTCACTAGCCTGCCTGATTGCCCCTAACCACTCTGCCTGCTTGCCTGATCACCCATAATTGCTCGCTTGTCTGCCTGATCACCCCTAAGCATCTCTGCCTGACTTCTTGATTGCTCCTAACTGCTCATTGTCTGCCTGATCACCTCTAACCACCTCTGCCTCGCTGTTGCCCACCACGGAAACTGACTCTGCCTTGACCCCTACCACCGCGACTTCACCCCAAAGGTCATCTGGAAGGATGTCTGAAATGATGCCTGGAAGGTCATTCAGCTGTCTGGCCTAATTAACATATTACACTTTTATTATTACATATACTTTCTTAACCTGTAAAAGTTAATTTGATTTAATGCTCTTAACATGCTAAGGAAAACTCTGTTACCCCCCAAGTCTTTTTAAAAATCCTTTTAATCTAGTGTATCACTAAATCTTTATACCCAAAGGTGAGATGTTATTAAACCTTCGTTAGGGTCCAGTTAAAGATGTAAATGAGCTGTTACAGCATGGCCAGAGTGACCTCTTGTATTTATTCTAACTTGTTGGCTATAGTTTGAATATATGATCCCTGAGACAGAGATCAGAGAATTCTGCTTCACGGCTGGGAATCCTTTGGCAGCTTCCCATGGCTTTCTATGACAATAGTTGGCAAGTAGTTAGCCAGAGAGCCCTGCTTTGAACAAAATCTTATACAAAAGCTCATAGAAACATTAAAGCAGATTCTGGTCAAAAGAATGATGGGGGTTGGGAGTCCACTAATTCAAATGTTCCCTGAAAGATATCTTGATGCAACTCTCTGTGGAGTGTTGCAAAAACATCATTTGCAAGACTAAAAGTCTGTTTTGTGTGTGTGTGTGTGTGTGTGTGTGTGTGTGTGTGTGTGTGTTTTTACCATATCTGGCCTATATGTTCCTTTCCAGTGTTTTCTCTGCCCCTCTTAGGAGTGCCTATCCTTTAGCCACGCCCAACCTCTACTTCTGTGCACATGCCATTGTATCTGAGAATCCCCTTCACAACATGGACTGTAGAGCTGCTTTAAAAAAAAAAATTATTGTGTTTTTTTTTTTTTACAGAGTGGAAAGGAGAGGGATAAAGAGTTAGAAACATTGATGAGAGAGAAACCTATCAGCAATCATAAACATCAGAGAAATGTGGGCAGTGAGGGCAACCAGGTGAAATAGCTGGTTTTGTTGTTGGTGTTTGCTTTGTTTCTGTCACCTATCACAGGCTTGCTGTAGATGTTTATGATTGGAAGTCACACCAGGGCTCCTGTATTTGAATTGTTGATTTCTCTTTCAATTTCCTCTCTCTGATCTCTTCTTCCTTATCCCTTTCAGAATAAGTATAAGGGATTCTTTTGAGTCAAATACAACTCTACTTTCATTAACAAATTTCAGTACTAATTACTGATTCTGGTACTGTAAAACTATAATATAGTCTCTATGGTGACAATTCTTTAAGGATGGCATATTTGGATTAAATTAGACACATTTATGGCTTTTTACATAGTAGCTATGATTTTCTTAACAGGGGCATTTAGCTACAAGTGCTGATATTATAGAGATTGATATACTGTTATGATAGTGTGGAAGTCTTCTAATAAATATTTAAAAAGTTGAGATTATAAGAGGCAGCTGAAATTCAAGATCGGCAGGGAAAGTTCAATGCTGTTGTTCAAATTATAAAGAAAAAAGACAAAGAAAACTCCACTGCTTTTTGAAAGGTTTTAAAAAAAGCATCAGTCCATATAGTCTTGAATTATATAAAATTCTATACTGCAATGGCTTGCTAGAGAATTCAGTCTTACTTTGCAAATAATTATCTTTTATTTCATTAGTACATTTAATAAATGATGACAGTGATCCTATGTTCACACAGGGAATCTTGAATTGTGCATGCTTTGATTTTTGATGTGGAAATTCCCTTATTTTATTACACTAAAATCTTTATTGGAGTTTATTTCAAAACTAGAGGCCTGGTGCATGAAATTTATGCAAGGGGTGGGGGCAGAGAGGGAAGTGTCCTTCAGCCCAGCCTGCTCCCTCTCCAATATGGGACATCCCTCTCACAATCCAGGACTGCTGGCTCCCAACTGCTCACCTGCCTGCCTTCCTGAGTGTCCCTAATTGCTTCTGCTTGCCAGCCTGATCACCCCTAAATACTCCTCTGCCAGTCTGATTGATGCCTCACTGCTCCCCTGCCAGCCTGGCCACCCCTAACTGCTGTCTCCTGCTGGCCCGATCACCATAACTGCCCTCCCTTGCAGGCCTGGTCCCTGCCAACTGCCCTCCCCTGCTGGCCATCTTGTGGTGGCCATCTGGTATCCACATGGGGGCAGGATCTTTTGACCACATAGGAGCAGTCATCTTGTGTGTTGGAGTGATGGTCAATCTGCATATTATTCTTTTATTAGGTAGGATAGAGGCCTGGTGCACAGGTGGGGGCCAGCTGGTTTGCCCCAAAGGGTGTCCTGGATCAGGGTGGGTGTTTCCTTGGGGTGTGGGATGGCCTGGGCGAGAGGCCTTTGGTGGTTTGCAGGCCAGCCATGCCCCCCAGCAACCCAAGTGGAGGCCCTGGTATCTGGGATTTTTGTATCCTCTACAATTGAAACTTTGTAGCCTGGAGTGGAGCCAAGCCTTCTGCTGAACAGCCATTGAAATTTTGTTGCATTAAGCGAAGGCCTAGCGCTTGGCTTCCTTTATCACTAGGGGCAACCCAAGCCTCCCTCTTTCTCTCTCTGTGGCCATAGCTATCTTGGTTGGGTTAATTTGCATACTTGCTCTGATTGGCTGGTGGGTGTGGCTGGTGGGTGTGGCTTATGGGTGTAGCGGAAGTACAGTCAATTTGCATATTACTCTTTTATTAGATAGGATAAGTAGGTAGATAGCACAAAATACCTTACTGATTTTACCAAGAACTTGATAAATAGATAAAATACTGTTTTCACATTTCAATGAGGATTCCTAGTTAGTGGATTTTATGGGAAATCTGGAGACCTGGTTACTAATATTGTCGTGCAGGATAAAGAATAAGGGTTTAGATTTACAAGACCTGGGCTCACATTTTGGCATAAATGCATTTAGTAGTTATATTACCTTGGGAACATTACTTCTATGATTTTTAGTTTCCCTACAGGTAAAATAGGGAGTGGGCCTAAGCTGGCAGTCAGACATTCCCCAAGGCGTCCTGGGCTGCGAGAGGGTGCAGGCCAGGCTGAGGGGTCCCCTCCCCCCAGTGCACAAATGTTATGCACTGGGCCTCTAGTTACCTATATTTTTTCGAAATCTTCTTAGACAGTTGTTTAGGTAGTTCTCAAATGACTTTAAAATAGCATTTCATTCTAAATCTGTTTCTACAACCTAAATCATAGGTTGACTCATTTAAGTTATTGCTATGGAATTCAAACTTTTTAGACCTTCACATAGCTAGGGTTATTAACTATGAAGTTTTGGGATAGCCCATCTCTGATGAAGGTCCAACATAAGAATCTGTGAGTGTTGTATCCCCATTGTATTTCTTAGGCATTCACTGAGCAAACTTAGAGGTCAGGTGAGAGCTGATTTTATTATAGCAGCAGCATGATGCTTGTTACCTGCTGCTACTTTCTGTCTCAGAAAGCCTGTAGGACAGTCAAGTGCAATTTGCTTCATACTCTGAGAAAACATTACTGCCGCATTGCTGCTTACATGCCATGCGTCACAGTACATCTAGCTGCCACCTGTCTTTCTGTACTTTTCTGGATATTTTCTAGTTGAGAAGGCTCTCATGACTCTCTTTATTATTCTCCCTTTTTGTTACTTAGAATGTGTTTACTATTTCTCTCCCTTCCCTCATTATCATCTAACACTCTTAGCTTACTGGAGTTTTGTAGCATATATGTGTGGTTTAGAAAAAAAATAACATTCAGTATATTTTGAGCACTTAAAAAATATATGTTTTATTGATTTTCCACAAAGAAAGGGAAAGGGAGAGAGAGCTAGAAACATCAATGAGAGAGAAACATCGATCAGCTGCCTCCTGCATACCCCCTATTGGGGATGTGCCCACAACCAAGGTACATGCCCTTGACCAGAATCGAACCTGGGACCTTTCAGTCAGCAGGCCGACGCTTTATTCACTGAGCCAAACCGGTTTCGGCTTTTGAGCACTTTTATTAGTTTCCTTTTTCTTACCATTATATATTACTATTGATCACTTTCACTTAGTTAACTGGGAGGAATATTGATGGAATATAGGAGAACATTTTCAAAGGAGTATGTGAGAATATGTTATCAAGAATCATAAAGCATTATACAACAAAATCTTATAGCATACTCTGAAATTTGAAAGGTGAATTTCATTGAGCCAAACCGGTTTTGGCTCGGCTCAATTCTTGATTAATATAATCTCTAGTTTTCTCATTATTGTAGGACTGAAGACAATATTACTACTGAAGACAGTCCTACTATTGTAGGACTAAAGACAATAATATTTCCTTTTTCAACATTTTATTGTCCTGAGATGTTTTACACACTTTATCACAATCTAGGAACATTAGTTCAAAACTTACAGTCAGATAGCAGTAAATTAAAAAAACATATTATACCAGTAGTTGTTTCTCCCCTCCCCTACCCCTCCCTGACCTAGGAAATGTAGCTTAGTTCTTTATGACAGGTGTGTTGTCTTACCTTTCATTTTGTATGACTAACTTTTATACCAAATTGAATAAGCCATTAGCTTTTAGTCTGTAGGAATGTGGATCCATAGATATTTCCCATTAGACAAAAGGAAATCTATGCAAGTGATATCCCCTGGGGCTCAGCCTTCCTAGCTGGCCTAATGGTCTAATGCTCTGCTGTGCTGTACCCTTATGAGAAAGAATTATGTTGAATGATTCCCTTAATATCCAGAAATATTAGTTAGAGAATTGTACACAGTTTCCAGATAACTTTAACCTTTGTACTATACTACATGTATTAATCAAATATTCTTATTCAGGGAATTCATGTTACAAATTTTATATTTTTAAAACTATTACATAACACAAATTATTAACTCTGTATACTTATATATATCTTGAGTAGTTTAAAATTAGAGTTTGCTGAAATGAGACATACTATATTTAGGTAGCCATGCTATTTTCAGAAATTTTGCTTTATTCAAAAAAGATCTCCACTGGTGATGGTTGCAAGCTCTGTGGATATACACTGAATTGCACCATTAAATTGGGTGAGTTTTGTGGTATGTGAATTATATCTCAATAAAGCTGCTATTTTAAAAAAATTCACTGAACAAATTATTCTCATAGGTACAAACTAATAGAATTTCAAGTTGTACTTACAATTTATTTAAAACATTTTTAGTCTTAATAAACATTCAAAGCTTTAGAAATATGTAATTATATAGGACTTAAAATAGTTTGTGTTCTTGTTCAATAGTAAAACATGTTATAGAAAGTTAAACTATAGATAAGATAAAAAGACTTCAAAACGTCTGGGTCCTTTAAAAAATATTTTATTTATTGATTTGAGAGAGAGAGGTAGAGAGGAGGATGTGTGTGTGTGGGGGGGAAGATTAATTTGTTGTTTCACAACAAATGGAGGTGGAATCTGCAACCTTCATGTGTCAGGACGACACTAACCAACTGAGCTACCCGGCCAGGGCAATGTGTGGATCTTTCAACTTTCACCTCTACCTTGTATTCTGTCTCTGAGCTTTCCCTACACTTATCTACAGTCATGCGCCACGTAGACAACCTTTCAGTTAACCATGGACTGACTGCATGTGCAATGGTGGTCCCATAAGGTCATAATTGAGCCGAACGTTTTCTATTGCCTAGTGACGTGGTAGCCATCATGATGTTGTAACCCAACACATTGCCCACATGTCTGTGGTGATGCTGTTGTAATGAACCTGCACTGCCAGTCATATAAAGGGATAGCAATATGATTATATATAGTGCACAATACTTGATAATGATTATAAATGACTGTTACTGGTGTATGCATTTACTATACATACTGTACCATACTTTTTATTGTTATTTTAGAGCGTACACTTTCTACCTATAAAAAGGTGTGCTGTTAAACAGTATGTTGTGTTACCCTGTCAGCAGCTACATATCATTTTCTCTTGTACTTTATTTGATCTCATGTTGTTTTATAACTTTAGTGCAGACCAAGTGGACAGTATTTATAAAGTCTGCAGTAGTGCACAGTAATGTCCATGGTCATCACATTCCCTCCCCACTCACTCACTGACTCATCTAAAGCAACTTCCTGTCCTGCAAATTCTATTCAGGGTAAGTGCCCTATATGGGTGTACCATTTTTATACTTTTTATACTGTAATTTTACTGTACTTTCTCTGTGTTTAGAAAACTTACCACTGTGTTACTATTGTAGCATAGTAACATGCTATACAGTGTTGGAGCGTAGGAGCAACAGGCTGTATCATATTGCCAGGTGTGTAGCAGGCTGTACCACTGAGGTGTGTGTCACTGCACTCTCTGATGTTCACACGACAGCAAGAGTACCTAACGACACATTTCTCAAACAGTATCCCTGTCATGAAGCAGTGCATGACTGTACTTCCTTGCCATCCATACCTTTCCTGCCAGCTTTCATTAGTAGTAAGTGGCTTTTCCTGTCCATCTGAGGAAAACAACCAGGTGTAAAATTACCTTTTATAAGAAGATTTTAGTGAGAGCTTTGGCCTTTTCTCCCTGGATCATGAGAGGTATACATGAAGATGAGCAACAGCATCATTACCTAAAAAGAAATACAATAAATATCTTGCAGAATAGTTTTTGAAATGCAGCCAGTTTGGAATTTTGTTATAAAAATTTACTTTAAAATATTTTGGATTTAAAGTGAAAACTTGGAATCTTAAATAATTAATATTGTGGCATTGGTTTTTATATAGCTGGACTATTTTTTGTCTTTAAAAAAACACTCTTATCCTATTTCACATTAACTTTCTAACAGTTAAAATTGTTCACAACACAGTTTAAAGATAAATGTAGTATCAGGCTTTGAATTCCTTTTTTTTTTTTTTTTTTGGTAAATATTAAGACCTGAGTACAAAATGAGGGCTGTATTGTGGATTAAGTGAAATATCTCAAGGCTGTGCTGTTCTGATAACTGAACCTGAAGTGACCTTTCTCAGACACAATTACAGAGCTGTATGTTTTTCCTTTAATTTCATCAGGGGTTTAATTAGTATACAAATAAAACTTCCCTTATCTTCCTTTCTACCTAATTGGCCTGTCTTCGCTTGTATATGAAGTATGTGAAAGTGGGCTGTAATTAGGGTGACCGTGTTAACCTTTTTTCCTCAAATGTACTGTTGCCTAAAGGCCTCAAGGCCTGAAAACAGTGCTTTGGATTATTGCTTTGCAATCACTATGGCTGTCCCACAGGTTTTCTCATGAGCAGAAGGGCTTTGGGTGCTGCAGGTTCCCACTGCTTAACAGGATCTTCATTCTTCTCCCCACTAAATGTTTATTGATTATCTCGCCGTTCCAGGCTCAGCCTCCAACAACTTAATATCAGGTGACAGTCAGGAGAGTTCTCCAAGTAATTAGAGTTGAGCATTGGGGGAACAATTAGGAGCAGAGTTATTAAACTTGATTTATCCTATTCTCTCCTGAACAGTTTCTTGGATATCAGAACATCACACTTTCACAATCTACCCTGGTTGAGAAATTAGTGGCTAACGTGCTGCTTATCATTGTTGCCTTGCTGCCTAGAGGCACACCCTCTTGGTTTCAGTCATTCACTTGGAGATATTAGAGTCCATAAAGTTTATCATAGGTTTTAATTAGGTAAATCTGAACAGGAGAAAAGTTGAATTAAAAACTATATTGTATATAAAGCAGGCATTATATACGACTCAGATACATACATGCACACAAATCTAAATATATTTTTCTTTCTTGAATGCTCAGTGTTAGGATTTTAAAAGAACTACTTTGTCCTCAAAAACAAGAAAGGTGAGTATTAGAGAAAATGCATTGAGTTATTTTTTTTTAATCTTGGTATTTTGTGTATATATCTATGGACCCATTGATGTGAATTTCTTCCATTTTGATGCCCCTCAATTCTTTAAAATGAGAATCTGTGTGTATTTGATATAAAATATAATTATTAAAAAACAACTTTTACCTCTTCATTTTCACACTAAAGAAGTATGGTCTTTAGTTTATACCACTTTCTGTAATTTCAGTCTTGGAATAGGCTGTTCAGCTATGCCTCTGAAAGTGAGCTTTAGGAGAGATTAGCAGCTCCCTGCCACTGCCCCAAAAGAAGAAAGTGAAAGAAGATTGAGACGTGTAGTAGAAATTTTAATTTTATGAGTTATATCTCCTTTGAAAGGGTATCCTAGGATAGTTGAAAAATCAAGTGTGATTTTATAATGACTCCAAAGTCATGGTTCACTCAGATTGGACCAGCGAGCTTCTATTATGTACAAGGACAATATCCTGAATACACCTCACAAATATACACCTCTAGTCATGAGTTACTGAGCAAAAGAATTTGAAAGGATTGGCACAAATCTGTTATTTCTGTGGGAAAAATAATCCAACCTTTATGTGTAACTGACTGGTGGTGGATCATTAGTTTTATTTTCAGACCAGAAAAGTGCCATTTTAAAAATCTGAAATATGTCAGAAATACTAGTTTTAAAATGACTCAAATATGGGTTTTATTATTTTTTTTAATGAAAAAATCATACAATGCTTCAGTGCCTTTAGATATCTTAACTTTGGCACAAAATAAATAGGTTTGCTATGGCTTTTAAAATTTGTTTCTTGTAAACTTTTTTGAAGTTGGTTTGAATCTGACTATTTCTATAGTAGGATGGTGTTAAAGATCTGTTATACTAAAGATTTACAGTAAATTATAATATTTAATAAGTAATCATAGATTACTTAGTTTTAATTTTTTGACATATTTGTCTGATAGCAACTTGACTATTTGAAATGTGAAGTATTAAATTTAAAAATTCAACATTTGAAAATATCTGATTTGATGGATCATTGCTTTCATTAACTAATATTTAGAGTGAATTCATTGTGTGAGCTCCAGCTTAAGTTTTTTATATTACCTATTGTGAATGCACTAAAAGAATATTATTAGGAGAGTTTCAAAAATGAAATTGTTGCATACTGGTTATTCTTTACTGGGTATTTGAAGCATAGCTGTGACTGAGCAAGAAGAAAAAAATTATGTGTATGCAGTTAATTATTCAGCTCATTGTCCAACAGATTTAAATAAAAAACTGTTTGATAAGCTTATATTTTTGAAATTTTATAAGCAAATGAGTGAGCAGATTTTTAGTGCTAAGAGATACTCTGATACCTATGCTATTCTACATTCTAGAGTTTAAATGAGCTCTAGAAAGTGCTCCTCTAAATTGTGAGTTTCTCATTCTAAAACTTCTAGCCCTAAAATCAAGATAAAGTTATATTTTTATATCTTGAAATTTTTATGCTAAGAGACTATTTAAGATTAAAGCAAATAGCAAATAGCAATGAACAGATTTTATACTTCTGTGACTAGTAGAATATTTATGGAATAATAAATAATTCCAATTGCAAGTATTATTTATACCTTCCTCTGTTGAAACATGTTGATCACATTGTGTTGTTACCCTGAACATGAGAGTTATTTATAGGAAGTAAGTGAATTGTATTTTGGAGTTCAGTTTGTCCACTGACATGTCTATAGCAACCGTTGTAGATAGATTTGGAAAGACAGTAGTGGGATTTTTAAATACTGGGTTCCCTTTTCTCTTCTTGGTATCATAATCCCCCTTCCTCTTCATCATATGCATACTTTGGGCATATGATAGTTCTGGTTTTAAATAGACTCTAAATTTCATGTGCTTCCTCCCCCTCTTTATTTTTTATCATTAAAAGAAAATACAACTGGAGGTTTTTATAAGCAGATCTTTTTCAGTAAGAATAAAATGGATTTGCTTTGCAGTACTTTAAAAAATAAAATAGAGTTGTGTTTTGTAGCTAAACATTTTTCAAAATCTTATTGGTTCTATCATTTCTAATTAGTAAGTATCTAAAATTTTTGCAGAAAATTTGTTAAGCCTTGATGTGTAATGACCCAAGTCTACTTCTCAGTCAGTCTGTATTCTTCTTTGTTTAATAGCCTATGGCATAAATTGAAGTTAATTATCAGGGCTGACAAGTAACTCTGTTTTCTATCTGCTTGCAGAGTCTCTCCGAGGCAAAGATGGAGCTGAGAAGAAAAGATCAATCTCTGCGTCAGCTCAATAGACATCTTACCCAGCTGGAGCAGGACAAGCGTCGACTGGAGGAGAACATCCACGATGCCGAGAGTGCCCTCCGCATGGCAGCCAAGTGAGCATTTGGACCTTGGGGAGATCACTTAAAACAGACAAAAGATCAATTCTTACTTTCATGCTCCGAGTTTTAGCCCTGGATAATACAGTGTTAGAAAACAAAAGTACAACTGTCTCTCTTTGAAATTCTCTGATATACCCCCAGAAAAGAAAACTCTTCACTCAACATTCTAAATGTATACTTTATTGAGAAACTTCGGAAAAGTATAAGTGTCTATATAACATTTAATGAGGTGAATTTAGGGCTCTGTTGTAAGTGTTACATGTTTAAAACCATGCTTTTATTAATATGAAATGTCTCTTTATTTAAAAGTTTTGCATAGTTTCTTCTATTACATATTTCTAACCCCTTCTGCCCCACTTATTTCCAAATTTTGCTCTGCATATGTTATAATATACTAATATTGCAAGTATTTTCATAAGGATGTTAGTATACAATCAACATGTATATCATAGCATCTTTCTAAAAGCACTAAAACATATTGATCATTGAAAAGTCATTTAATTTCATAGCTGTCTATTCTGATATGTTAAATAGAAAAAATATATAGTTTTCAGAGAGAACAACTATGTAAATGTGATGGGAGTGTTTTTCTTTTACCAAGTAATCAAGTTGACATACACCATGAAGTTCAAATTGAACAGTTCTCTTGGGCATTTTTATTTGTTTCCCACATTAAATTACATGAAGTACTTTAAGACAGTTCTTTGTATAACAGCATGGCTTAAAGAAAATCTATTTATGGATTAAAGAAACATCTAATTTTAATAAAATAAGTGTTTTTTAAATTTGGAATTCTGGATTCCTATACTTACAGAAATGTATATATTAATTAACATTTTTTGAGACAAACTCTCTTGTTAAATGCTTATCATGAAATGTGAATATAGTTTGTAGACTAAATCATAGGATGGAGAATCTGCAATCTTAAGGATATCGACAGCTTTGCCAGTGAGCTTGGGAAATTGCTCGTATATAATGAAAAAATCAGTTTACCCACGCCAAAATGTGGCATGTTTGAAAAATATAAAGCTGTATAGCATTCCATCACTCTATTAGGTGCATACAATTGTCATTGAAAAAATGTAAATATGACTAAATAGGGTTTTTGTTTTCATTGTTCAGTCTTAAGTTTCCTCAGGCCAAATGAGAAAGTGATTTCTAGTGTGCCTTATAGTTCTGAAAATTCTGAGATTAAGAAAAACAAGGTTATAAAACCTTCAGATTCATATTATATCAAAACATTGCTGCTAATTCAAGAATTTGGCTTGTCTGTGAAATTTGAAGAGCTAATGCATTGATTGCTTCTGGTTTTCATTCTATAATTTAACATTACATTTATGTCTTTAGCATTTCCACCCAAACGTTTTATTTAATTATTAAAGCCAAATTCAATATGCAAAGCCAGTAGAAGAAATTAGTAACTTTGCCTAGTTTTAGTCAAGGTCATAGGCAGTTTTTGTGTATTTATTATAGCACAAAAATACTACAGAAGGAAAACATTATTTTGTGTGGTATGGCCATTTATAATATATCCCTACCATTAATATTTAAAATTTTTATTATAAATAAAAAAGAGTAAAAGTTTAGCCTTTTCAATGCATTTTAATTCATCAAATAACCATGATTTTATATTTCTTTCTTTTTCACTTCTTTAACTTTGAAGATGTCCTTAAGAATTTTTCTCTTCTCTAATCTATGACAGGCAATGTGATTGAAGATAAGAGTTAAATATGGGGGAAAAAAAGATTTAACCGTGGAGCTATACCAGTGAATATAGTTAGGTTTTATGCTTTTAGAAGGAGTACAATGATAACTAACCATTATTTTTCAACAATAGCAACTTATATTAAAAATGTGTAACATTTGTAGTAAGGTTTGGGGTTTAATAACACCTAATCTTTGTTTCTTTCTAGAGACAAAGATTGTGTTGCCAATCATATGAGAACAGTAGAAAATATGCTTCATAAGGTATTGTAATTTTTCTTAAATATTGTTCAACTTTATTATGAGACAGTTCTCCTAGTCATTATTTTTATTAAGCACAGACCACTTTAATTCATTTTGTACTTTCTTTAAAAATAAGTGAACAAAAGGTCATTTCAAATGGCTGAAAATTTATATTATACAGTGCTACATTTCATAACTTTTTCAGAATTTACTTTGTATACATGATAAAACTATGAAAATAGTGGTTTCCCCAAACTGATATAATTGCACTTGAATTATTTGTGGTCTTTGCTGAATGAACCAAAGGTCATTAAGATTCTTACATGTCTCATAATCATAAAATGTTTGACCACACTGTCTAACCTCTCACCACTCTTAAACCTACTATCCTATATATGTATATATAGACAGAGACATAATGTATTGTATTTGGCAATACTCATATATCTTAGCTAGGCAGTAATGTTTCCCAAGTTGTAATTTATGTTCTTACAGGAATGTTTTTTAAAGTAGAAATTTAATATATTTAATAATGTTATATTCTTAAATTTGATTATTTCTGTATGGTAAATTGACATTTCATTTGTAATGATGAGCAGCATTATAAAGATAGTATGTTATTACTAAACTTAATATATTAACTGTCTTTATATTTTATTAGCACTTCATATTAAAAGATGATTTATTCACTATTTCACTATTTTAAAAATAGAGGAATGTTATGTATATTATGTTTCTGTTATTATCTAATTCACAATTTGTTGAAAACATAAATAGCTAGTACTTTTAAGATATATGGAACTTATGAATGAATCATATTTAGAATAATTTTGTCAATCAAATTTATTATATAGTATAATTTAAGGTAATATTTAATATATAGTAACAAACTAATATTTAATACATTTTAACATTTTGGATACATTGGGCCTCCATATTCTTTTATATTTTGATAATGACTAGCATTATTTTATATTACTAAAGCATTTGGAAAAAATATCTAATATTCTTAAAGCTATTTTTTAAAATAATAATGGTTTGAAATTATGATTTCTCCCCCTCTCATCTCTCATTTTGAAAAGTTTATACAGTCAGTATAATTTAAATATAGTCAAAGCAAACTCATGTGCTGGAAATTTGAAATTTAGATTTGTCGGAAAAAAGACATTTTTGGTTAGATATTTTTTTGTACCGTGCGTAGGAAAAAATCAACTATGCCATGTATATATGGCATACCATTTTTTATACAGTTAATGTTACTTTTGACATCCAATTGTTTGTTCTTCTTCCCAGCTAGAAGAATAATATGTTCAATAGCAGCTATCTTAGGCAATGAATATATTTTTTATTATTCCTTTTCTTTTTTTTAAAAAAAAACATATTTTTTAAATTAAATCTTTATTATTCAGATTATTACATTTGTTTCTCTTTTTTTCCCCTCCATAGCTCCCCTCCACCCAGCTCCCACCCTTCCCTCTACCCTTACCTTCCTCCCATTGACCTCATCCATGGGTATATGATTTTTGTCCAGTCTCTCCCTGTACACCTCTCACCTCTTTCCCCGGGAGAATTATCAGTCCACTCCCTTTCTGTGCTCCTGATTCTAGTATATTCACCACTTTATTCTGTGAATAAAAATTCACTTAATTTTTAGATTCACTTATTGATAGATACATATTTGTTCATAATTTTTTATCTTTTACCTTTTTCTTCTTCCTCTTCTAAAAGAGTACCTTTCAGCATTTCATATAACACTGGTTTGGAGTTGATGAACTCCTTTAGCTTTTTCTTATCTGTGAAGCTCTTTATCTGCCCTTCAATTCTGAATGATAGCTTTGCTGGATAGAGTATTCTTGGTTATAGGTTCTTGCTATTCATCACATAGAATATTTCTTGCCACTCCCATCTGGCCTGCATCGTTTCTGTTGAGAAATCAGCTGACAATCGTATGGGTGCTCCCTTGTAGAAAATGAACTGTTTTTCTCTTGCTGCTTTTAATATTCTCTCTTTGTCTTTTGCTCTTGGTATTTTAATTATAATGTGTCTTGGTGTAGTCCTCTTTGGATTCCTTTTATATGGGGTTCTGTGTGCTTCCTGGACTTGTAAGTCTATTTCTTTTGCCAGATGTGGGAAGTTTTCAGTCATCATTTCTTTAAATAGGTTTTCAGTATCTTGCTCTCCCTCTTCTTCTGGCACCCCCACAATTCTGATGTTGGTACGCTTGAAGCTGTCCCAGAGGCTCCTTACATTATCTTCACATTTTTGGATTCTTTTCTCTTTTTGCTTTTCCAGCTGAGTGTTTTCTGAATCTGTATATTTCAAATTTTTGACTTGATTCTTGTCTTCCTCTAGTCTGCTGTTAGGTCTCTGTATAATATTTTTATTTTAGTCAGTGTATGTTTAATTTCTAGTTGGTCCTTTTTCATCTTTAGTTGGTCTTTTTCCATCTCTAGTTGGATCTTTTTTTATCTCTAGTTGGTTCTTTTTCAGTTCCTCTTGGGTCTTGCTAACTTTATCCAGCTTTTCTAGGATATTCATGAAAAACCTTATAAGCGTGGTTTTGAACTCTATATCCAGTCATTTATTTTGCTCCATTTCTTTTGTTTGTGATCCCTTCCCTTGTCTTTGCATTTTCACTATGCCAGGAGAACTTCTGTGTTGGATTCAGCCTTATGATACCAGACTTGCAAATCTGCAAAATCCTCTCTGTTGAGCTTGGGATGGGTGGAGTCTCAGGGCTTAAGGGACCGCCTTGCCTTCCAGTCAGCCCCACTCTCCATGGCCCCCCAGTCTCAAGTGACTGGGTAATCGCTGGAGCGGTCCCTATGTATGCACACGTGCTCTCTCGCAGTGCCTCTAGACTGCTGCTTTTTCGGCTCCCCTGTGCTCCGGGACCATATGATTCTGGGTCCCCAGGACTTCACCCAAATCTGGAGTTTAGTGGAGTTAGAAGTGATGGAGTGGAATGCTTTGTCTCCTGCCTTCTTGTGAAAGCCAGCAGCACAGTCAGCAGTCGGTCCTCTGCATGCAGTGCTGTGTGTGTCACCAGATTTCTGATCTTTTGCGACTCCCCTAAATTTCCTTGCACTTCTCCCTTTTCACAGTCCAAACTCCCCTGTATGAGTTTTGGCTGGATCTGGGGTTTAGTGTCATAGGAAAAGGGGTTCAATGCCTTTGAGAGTCTCCGTCTCCCTCTCCCTCCTGCCAGAGAAAGCCAGCCAGGTTCTCCGGCACCCTCTCTCTCCACACACGTGTCTCCTTACCTCAGCTTTTTGCAGGTCCTCTGGGTCTCTGTGAGCCCCTCTCTTTTCTTCTAGTTGTAGAATTTCCACTCAGCCAGCTTCCTGTGGTTCTGATGATATCTGTTCTGTCCTTTAGTTGTAGTTTTGAAATAGTTGTGCAAGGCAGCAGTGTAGGTGTTTACCTATGCCTCCATCTTGGATTCTCCTCAGCAATGAATATTAATAGCAGAGAAAACCTATCGTCAATATAAAATGCATATGTTATCCTCTTATGAGGATGGAAAATATATTTTAAATATAATAAAGACTGATTGCAATAGAACAATTGTAATCATTCAGTTCTCTTATTATAGTTCATCTTTTTTTTTTTGTATCATATGGAAAGAAAGATGTCTGCAGCTTTGGACTATAGCCACTGTAGATTTATTTTTGCTTTATGGCTTTTCTCTTAAACTTTAATAATTATTTTGATTTATGTCTTTGAAATTTTCTATTTATATAGTGGTTTTTAAATTATCAATTACTTTTAAAGCTTGAAATAAAAATTTAGGGAAGTTTAATTGATTACAGGGCTAATTCTTTTTTTATACAAAGTTTGAGTAAGAATGAATGGATCACAAGCAAGTGGCCCAGAGGGTTTCTCTGAAGGGCTTAGGTTGGTGCAGAATGTTGCTGTGTAGACATGCCAAAGTTCACAGTTTATTTTTCTGGCCATTTTGGACTGTCTAATAGTAGCATTTTGCTGTCTTGGAGAAACTAAGAGTAGTACAGAAGGAGTGTCCAGGCTCTTTTATGGGACAGTGAAAATGGTTGTGTTTACTTCCAAATGCTTTAGCACAGTTTTCCTATTTAAATTTTCTGGTTTGTGTGTTTTTTTTTTTTGAGTCAGTTTTGGTATCTTGCATTTTTTTCCAGGAATTTGTCTATTTCATTGAGCTTATCGAGATGAAATAGACAGATTTCATCTGGAAAGTGAACATGGAATTGTCACTTTCTTGGAATTGTTTTTATTGATATAAGATCAGTTATATGTCACCATATTTAGTCCTGATTTTAGTAACTTATTAATATATATTTTTTTGTAAATCTAGTTGAGGTTTGTCAGTTTTGTTGATCTTTCAGAGGAAACACATTTGGTTTTCTTGATTTGCTCTATTGGTTTTCTCTTTTCTCTTTCCTTTGTCTCTGCTCCAATAATTTATGTCTTTTTTTGTTTGCTTTGGGTTTACTAGTAGTTTACTTTTCTTTTTTTACTTTTCTAAGATGAACCCTTTGGTTATTGGTTTGAGAACCTCCCCTCATCTCCCCTTACCTTTTTCAAGCTAGACTCAGTTTAGATAATCCCAATTTTGTTAGCAATATCCAAAGAGTCACAGTCCTTCTTGGTTTCATCAGTGTTATAGAGCTTCTTCACAGTCTGTTTTATTTGATGCTTGTTGGCTTGACATCTACAGTGAACATAAGTATATCGTTGTTTTCACAAGTAATTGTTGTTTTCTATCTTCTTCATGGTTGATTTGGTAGTTAAGGGGAACTTGATAATGGCATGGTAGTCAAACTCATTTATTTTGGGGTGGTTATCCAAGGATATTTGGGGTGCCTTTGGAGTTGCATTGTCTTGGTCCATTGAAGGTGGGTGACATGGGGATCTTCTCTTTATTTGTGTCTGGCTGTGGACTCATATCAGCATTGCTTTCTTTGCCTTTAAAGCCTTTGCATTGGCTTTTGTTTTGGGCCTTCCTTCTTTGCTTTCAGTGCCATTTTCATGAAAAGCCCCCCCCCCTTTTTTTTTAATATAAGCATTAAGGGCTATAAATTTCCACATGAGCACTATTTTCATTGCATCTATAAGTTTTGCTATGTTGTTTTTTTCTCTATCTTAAAGTATTTTCTAATATCCCTGTGATTTCTTCTTTGATCTATTCATTGTTTTAATTTCCAAAATATTTGGGCATTTTTTAAATGTCTTTTTACTATTGAGTTCTGATGTAATTCTATATGATTTGAATAGATACTTTGATTTAAATTCTTTTAAATTATTAAAGTTTGTTATGTGGTCCAGAACCTGGTCTTGGTAAATGTTACAGAGCATTTAAAATGAGAATGTGTATTCTGCTGTTGTTTGGTAGAATATACTCTATATATCTGTTATATATAGAGTAAGTTAACTTATAGTATTGTTCAAGTCTTTAAGTTCCTTTTATATCTTTTGTGTAATTGTTTAATCTGTTAATGAAGTAATATTTTGAAGTCTGACTATTATTGTTCAACTATTTTGCCCTTCAATTTTGTCAGTTTTTGCTCTATGTATTTTGTGATTCTGTGGTTAAATGCATGTATATATAGAAATTGTTATCTTCTTGGTGGATTGACCCTTTTATAATTTTATATCTTTCTTTGTCTTTTGTAAACCTTTTGTCTTAAAGTCTATTTTGTATGATACTGCTATAGCTACTGCATCTTTCTTTTGGTTATTATTTGCATAGAATATTTTTTCTATCCCTTTATTTTCAACCTGTGTCTAAGTTAAGTCTCTTATAGAGATCAAGCAGTTGAATCATGTTTTTAAATCCATTCTACCAATCTCCAATTTTTAATTGGAAAGTTTAATCAAGTGGCAACGAAGGACTTTTACCCTTTCTTACATATGTACTAGTGACCTAGCACACGAATTGCGCAAGACCCAGATCCATGGGAAATTGCATGAGCCATGGGACCCCAGACCTCGCCGTGCCATGAGACTCTCCCCAAGTCCCACTGGCACTGTGGGACTCCCCTGAGTCTTGCAGTGCTATGAGACTCAGAGTCAAGTCCCTGCTCATCTGTGCACGCCTTGCCATGCATGCAGCTTCCTCATGACCGGTCTTTGGTCATTATGGCATTAAGATCACTGTTTTTTTTTTTTATAATATAGACTAGAGGACCAGTGCACAAATTCATTTACCAGTGGGGTCCCTTGACCTGGCCTGTGGGATCAGGCCGAAACCGGCTATCTGACATCCCCTGAAGGGCTCCTGGATTGCAGGAGGATGCAGGCTAGGCTGAGGGACCCCACTGGTGTACTGTTGGGGCTGGGAAAGAGACACAGAAGATTGGTAGGACAGGGAGGGACAGAAGGAGGGACCCAGAGTGTGTCCAGCCCATCTCGCTCAGTCCCAATCAGCCGGACCCCAACAGCAAGCTAACCTATCAGTCAGAGCATCTGCTCCCTGGTGGTCAGTGCATGTCATAGTGAGCAGTTGAACAGCCTTAGTATATCATTAGTGTATTATGCTTTGATTGGTTGAACGGCCAACTGGTCGACCAGACACTTAGCATACTAGGCTTTTATTATATAGGATTGTATCTGTGTTGTTTCACAGTTTTTGTATTAGTCTCCTCCTTTTTTATGTGTGTTAGATAGTACTTTTCTAGTATAATATTTGATGTCCTTGTCCTTTGTTTTACTATATATTTTTAGTTATTTTATTAGTGGTTGCCTTAGGGAATGCAATTAACATCTTAATTCACAACATTCTAGTATGAATTAATACCAACTTAGTTTCAACCATATATAAAACATTTGCTCTTATAGTTCTATCCCCCATTAATGTTATTATCACAAATTAGAAATTTATAAATTGAATGCCCATCAACGTATTTTATAATTAATGTTTTATGTAATTTTCTTTTAAATTATATAGGGTAAAAGGAGTTACACAACAAAAATACATTAATACTCACTTTTATATTTACTTTTATTTCTTTACTTTAGTGATCTTTGTTTCCACATGTAGGTTTGAGTTACTGTCTAGTGTCCTTAATTTCAGGGAAAAGGATTTCCTTTAGTACTGTATTTCTTCTAAGGAAGGTCTGCGAGTAAAGGGCACCCTTAGCTATTGTTTATCTTGGAGTGGCTTAATTTCTCCTTCATTTTTGAAGCATATTTTTATTGGATATAGAATTCTTGATTGACAGTTTGTTTTTCCTTTCAGCAGTTGAATATATTAACTTCAAAATTTCTGTTTGTTTCCTTTCTATACTTTATATCTCTTCACTTATATTTTCTTTTTTTTGGTTTCCTTTGGTTCTTTGTTCATGGTTTTCTTTAACTTCTTCAGAATTTCTTAAAATAAAATAATTGATTTAAAGTCTTCCTGAGATAAATCTCATGTTTAAGCTTCCTCAGAGAAAGTTGTTATTAATTTCCACTTTTCTTGAGTGTGGACCATACTTTATTTCTTTGCATTCTTCATAATTTTTTGGTTGAGAAATGGATTTTTTTGAGTATTACAATGTGGTGACTCTGGAAATCAGATTTGTCACCATCTCTAGTGTTTGTTGTTGCTGCATATTCTAGTAGTAGTTGTTTGTTTAGTGAATTATCTGAAGTAATTTTCTAAAGTCTGTATTCTTTGTCATGTGTGGTTATTGAAATCTCTGTTTTGTTAACTTATTTAGTGATCAGGCAGTGTATGTTTTTAAAAAATATTTTTATTGATTTTTAGAAAGAGAGCAAGGGAGAGAGAGAAAAACATTGGTGCCAGAGCAAAAACATTGATTGGCTACCTCTGCATACCCCTAATGGGGATTGAACCCAAACCCAAGAATGTGCCCTATCTGGGAATTGAACTGGCAATGAATGGGATGACACTCCATCAACTAAGTCACACCCACCAAGGCAGGCCAGGTAGTGGAGATTTCCTTAAATACTAAAATTCAGATTTACTTTTATTGTTGAAAATATTACTCCCATTTTCTTCCACTTACCTCTTCACCCCATTCCCGCCCCCTTCCTAAGCCTTCACCTCACTATTGTCTGCCCATTGGTTTTGCATACATGCATATAAATTCTTTGGTTAATCTCTTCCCATGCCCTTCTCTACCTCTTCTCTCTGAAATGTGTCAGTCTGTTGCATGCTTCACTGTCTCTGGATCTATTTTGTTTGTCAATTTATTTTGTTCATTTTAATTCTACATATAAGTGAGATCATGTGGATTAAGTTTTGGCTGCTCGCTGTAAAGTGTTAGTTTCTAGAGTTTTGAAAAGGTTGATTCTAACAAAATTTGCCAGTTTTTGGAGTACTTTATTTCATATTTTTGTTAGCATCACTCACTACTATTACATTCTTTTGTGTTCATAATAACTTTACCAGTAGGCTTCTGATGATATAGACTTCTTAGAAATTGAAATTTTTAAAAATTTAAGAGACTCTTCAAACATGCTTAAGTATTTTTGTCATATGGAAAAAGTAAAAGTATAATCATTATATTGAAATAATTTTCAGGATAGGTTAGATGGATAAGTTAATGTCTGGATTACTTAGGGTTAGATTAAGCAATTTTTGGGTACTAATCAAGTTCTTAGCAGAGAGATGTCTTTGTTTACTGTGTAGCTGGGATGAAAGTAAGCTTTAGGTAAAATTTGAATGTGGAGAAGAAGCGGAACATTTTTGGTTGTAATTTTTTTTGTTATTGTTGAATTAGTAGAATGGCTGGGTTCTTGAGGATTTTAGAGATTACTTGTCCTACAAGTAGGGAAGAATTAACCAAAGTATTTTCTATGTATGGTCATAATTTACTATGTTACCACTGAACTTTTATGGAGAGGCATTAAATACCTTTTCAGTCAAGTATTTAGAAGGTAAGATAGGAAGTTACAATTCAGAAAGACTGTGAGTTTATCAGGTTGACATGGCATAATAAGGGAGTCATGGGAGTTTTTGCTGAAGCTGTTTTGGATTTGCTTCAACAGTAAAGTTACTTAAAACTTCTACTTTATAATTAAATACAATATTTACTGTAAGTAATAGAGCACTACAAATACCTTTGATTGTACATTATGTGTCAGGAACTGTGCCCTTCTCTGGGAAAAGATATATCTATATATCTATATATCTATATCTATATCTATATCTATATCTATATCTATATCTATATCTATATATCTCCATCTATATATCTATATCTCCATATATTTATCTATATCTCCATATATATATATATTTATATTTATAGCTTCATCTATATATCTATATCTCCATATATATATCTATATCTCCATATATATCTATATTTATATTTATAGCTTCATCTATATATCTATATATCTATGTATCTATGTATCTATATATCTATATTGTCATCTCTCTCTAATATTTATACTTATATATAACATATAAGTATAAATATTACAGAGAGAGAGAGAGAGAGAGAGAGAGAGAGATGTCTCCTACTCCCTTCCTTCAAAATGGAGACATAGATATTTCCAGTATATTATGGTAAACATGCACCCATAAGATGCAGCTCTGCATCTATTTAGATAGAGTTATTCATCTATGAGGCATACTTAGAAAACCTAAGGGAAAGGCTGTGGAAGTTTCTTAGGAAAAAATTAATGCTGAATGGAGCTTTGAAATGTGAGGAATGATGGGAAAGGCTATCTAGAGAGAGAGTTGCATGTGCAAGTGCATGGAAACATGAACACCCATGTAGCCTCAATTCAGCATTAAATGCAAGGAGAGTGCAAGAGATGAGGCTGAATGAGGCAGGTGGAAGCCAGGTCATAGAAGAACTTTTTTTCTTTCCCCCATTCTAAGAACCTTGGATTTTTATCATGGGGCAGAGATTAAAACCTTAAGCAGGGTTTAAGCTAGGAAGTGATATGGTCAGATTTCCTTATGGAATTTGGATTTTGTAGGGCAGATTTGTAAACTGGATGCAGTGTGTACTAAAGGGGATTTTAAGAGCTATGAATCTCTCTGCTAAGAAGCAGGATAATATGGTAGGTGGTGTTAAGGAAGGGATATGAAACTAATTTAATAACATGGTGAATGGGGATGAGAAGGCAGGGAAGGAGGATTCCCAAGATGGCAGTGTGGTGACCTGATGTTAGGAACATAAAAAGAGGAGCAAGTTAGTTTGCTTCTTTAGGAGGGATAAGGGAGACAGTAATGAGTTTTGTTTTGGAACTTCTGAGTTTATGGTACTGTGGAGTGAACAGCAGGGTATGTGAGTGTGGACCTCTGGGAAAAAAGTCAGGGCTGAAGATAAAAGGTTGAGATTGATTAACATAATACTTTCTGGCAAAGAAAGAGGTGATATAGCAATTGACAGGAGAAACAAGACATTATAAATAAATGGGAGGCTAGGCAATGCACTTTCAGAGATTAATTATGCTACTAGAGTTTGAAGTCCTTGAGGGTTGGAGTTCTGTCTCTTTAATTTTTATATCCTTAGCATCTATCACAGTGCCTGGTACCCAGTAGGCACTTAATGAATGTTTGTTGAATGAGTCCATCTTTTAATTCAGTCTGTAAACATTAACTAAAGCCATCTCTGGATTTCAGTGTAAGTCTTACTGATAGTATAAGTTGGTTTCTTTACTTGATTGTTAAAAATAGCATGAGGTATGTACTTTCCCCAATTAAGAGCTAGAGAAGAAAGCCTAAATGTGATTTGAGGAATGTCTCTAGGAAAGAGAGGTATGCTAACAATGAATTTATAGGTAATAGCTAGTTTGGTGCCTATGAAAAATAGGTGGATGATTACTTCTATTGTTCAAGTGGATTGTGGAATTGAATAGTCAAACAGCATCTGTCAGGTGAAATCACTGAGTAACCCAATCTTCAAATGTGATTTATAATTTTATCTTAAAAATGGTTAACTAGGCCAAAACCGGTTTGGCTCAGTGGATAGAGCATCGGCTTGCGACTGAGGGATCCCGGGTTCGATTCCAGTCAAGGGCATGTACCTTGGTTGCGGGCACATCCCCGGTAGGGGGCATGCAGGAGGCAGCTGATGGATGCTTCTCTCTCATTGATGTTTCTAACTATCTCTCTCCCTTCCTCTCTGTGGAAAGTCAATAAAATATATTAAAAAAAATGGTTAACCAGAATATTTGAAATACATAGTTATGTTTGATCTTTAGTCTTTACTGCACTTATAAGGAATACTAAAACAATAGGATAATTTTTAATTTATGAAACTGATAGTGTGTTAAAAATTGAACGTGATCTCAAGCCTCTGCAATACAATTTTTAGTGACTCATTAATGACTCTCTAAATGTTACTGACAATCCTCGAACTCCTTTCCATTCTTCGTTTCTGGATCCCGGTTCTGAATATCAGCTGTGCAGAACATGCAGGTGTTAGCACAGCTGGCTTGCTGATGACAACTCTGTCCAGATAGCTGTCTTGTGTGTCATCATTCATATTGTTCAGTGTCATTCTGACCTAGCCAAGCTAAAAATGGGACTCCAACTCAAGAGGGATTAAAAAACCTTGGCAGACTAAAGATAAGACACTACAGAATGTCATGTACATGTGCTTAACTGTTTTTAGCTTAAACACATCTAAATAACTAATTTCAGTGTTCACCCCTTTCTCCTTTGGGATAAGTCACCTTAGAAAAGAAAATATCTCCCTGTGGGCGATGTAACAATTCAATTCATTAATACACTTCTCTATTCTCAAATATGGGTTTTGTGTGTTTTTTAAATGGCTCAAAATCACAGTAACCTATTTGTGGGGTACATTCTCTGGTCTGTAACTTGTGTTATAGATTTATCATGCTGTCTAAGGCCTTTATAAGATGACCATGATTAAATCACCCTATTTTCCAACTTGATAATATGATTTGAGGCTTCAGTTTTTCAGATGCTAAATTGGGATGTAGCCAGCTTGATAATTTGATTCAAGAGATCAGTATCTTAGTCCCATAATTGGATGTAACTATATGTGTGCCATGACTGTGGCGGTGGATTTTGCCCTTTCCTGGTGAAAGCAGCTAGCAGTCATTGTAGAGTCTGGCTGTGGTCCAGAGATGTAGGTGAAGTTACATACCCTCAAAGTAAAGAAGGTGAGTTCCTCACACCCCTCTTTTCAGATTGAGTGTCTGTGCTTGCTGGGGCACTGAAGGAGTGCCTGCTTCTGCTGACAGAGTGCCAGGGGATGTGTTGGGACATCATACTTTCCATGTGAGATTGTGACTGTTGTGTAAGAATGATTGCTGCGGAGGTACCTGTCTCAGTGTCATCATTGTGGGTGTGCTGGTGGGGAGCAGAACAGGGGGAGAGAAAACATGAATGAATGAGGATGCCCACAGGCCCAAGGAGACTACTGAGGAAAACAAGGATGTTTATGTAGTAATTTCTATTGCTTATTACAAAACTACTTTTCAGCAACTTATATACTTTTGCTATGACTGCCAGACAAAGAAAAAGAAAAAGAAAAAAATAGTGTTGTTTTTTAGGTAGAGAAATGGGAGAAATACCAAAATCTTAAACAGTTTCTCCAGAGAATCCAAGATGGAGACATAGGTAAACCCTACACTGCTGCCTCGCACAACAATTTCAAAACTACAACTAAAAGACAGAACGGACATCATCCAGAACCACAGGAAAGCTGGTGGAGTAGAAATTCTACAACTACAAGGAAAGAAAGGGTCTCACAGAGACCCAGAGGAGTTGCAAAAAGCTGAGGTACAGAGACGCATGCTGGGAGAGAGCAGGTGCCGGAGTACCTGGCTGGTTTTCTCTGGCAGGAGGGAGACGGAGACTCTCAAAGGCATTGAACTCCTTATCCTATGACACTAAACCCCAGATCCAGCCGAAACTCATACAGGGGAGTTTGGACTGTGAAGGGGGAGAAGTGGACTTAATTTAGGGGAGTTGCAAAAGATCAGAAGTCTGGTGGCACACACAGCACTGCACGCAGAAGACCGACTGCTGATTGTGCTGCTGGCTTTCATGAGTGGGCGGGAGATAGACCCTCCCAACTGCGCCACTTCTAACTCCACTAAACCCAGTTTCGGGTAAAACCCTGGGGACCCAGACTCGTGTGGTCCCGGGGCACAGGAGAGCCGGAGGAGCAGCAGTCTAGAGGCACTGCGTGAGAGAGCCTGCGGACACAGGGACCGCTCCAGCGATTACCCAGTCATGGGAGACTTGGGGGCCATGGAGGGCGGGGCCGACTGAAAGGCAAGGCGGTCCCTTAAGCCCTGAGACTCCACCCATCCCAAACTCAACAGAGAGGCTTTTGCAGTTTTTCAAATCTGGTATCATAAGACTGAATCCAACACAGAAGTTCTCCCAGCATAGTGAAAATGCCGAGACAAGGGAAGGGATCACAAACAAAAGAAATGGAGGAAAACAAATGACTGGATATAGGATTCAAAACTACGCTTATAAGGTTTTTCAAGAATATGCTAGAAAAGTTGGATAAAGTTAGCGAAAGCCAAGAGGAGATGAAAAAGGACCAACTAGAGATGCAAAAGATCCAACTAGAGATGGAAAAAGACCAAATAGAGATGGAAAAGGTCTAACTAGAGATGAAAAAGGACCAACTAGAAATTAAACAGACACTGACTGAAATAAAAAATATTATACAGAGTCCTAACAGCAGATTAGAGAAAGGCAAGAATCAAGTAAAAAATTTGAAATATAAAGAAGCAGAAAACATTCAAATGGAAAAGCAAGAAGAGAAAAGAATCCAAAAATGTGAAGATAATGTAAGGAGCCTCTGGGACAGCTTCAAGTGTACCAACATCAGAATTGTGGGGGTGCCAGAAGAAGAGAGAGAGCAAGATACTGAAAACCTATTTAAAGAAATGATGACTGAAAACTTCCTACATCTGGCAAAAGAAATAGACTTACATGTCCAGGAAGCACACAGAACCCCACATAAAAGGAATCCAAAGAGGACTACACCAAGACACATTATAATTAAAATACCAAGAGTAAAAGACAAAGAATATTAAAAGCAGCAAGAGAAAAACAGTTCATTACCTACAAGGGAGCACCCATCCGACTGTCAGCTGATTTCTCCACAGAAATGATGCAGGCCAGATGGGAGTGGCAAGAAATTTTCAACATGTTGAATAGCAAGAACCTACAACCAAGAATACTCTATCCAGCAAAGCTATTATTCATAATTGAAGGGCAGATAAAGAGCTTCACAGATAAGAAAAAGCTAAAGGAGTTCATCAACTCCAAACCAGTATTATATGAAATGCTGAAAGGTACTCTTTTAGAAGAGGAAGAAGAAAAAGGTAAAAGATAAAAAGTTATGAACAACAAATACATATCTATCAACTAGTGGATCTAAAATTTAAGTGAATTAAAAATTTGAGCAACAGAATAAACTGATGAATATAATAGAATCAGGAGCACAGAAGGGGAGTGGACTGATAATTCTCAGGGGGGAATTGGGGGAGGTTTGAACAGGGAGTGACTGGACAAAAATCATACACCTATGGACTCATCAATGAGGGGGGAGGTAAGGATAGAGGGAGGGGTGGGAACTGGGTAGAAGAGAGCTATGGAAGGGAAAAAAGAGAGACAAATGTAATAATCTGAATAATAAAGATTTAATTAAAAAGAAAAAAAAATAGTTTCTCCAATTGGTAACTGTTCATTAGAGACATTATTAGGCATTATTATTTCGTGTTAAGAGCATTGGACTCGGGATCTTCATATTAGGGATGGCAATAGCTATGTCACAAGGTGTAGGGCAGAATCAAGTGAGCTGGTGTGGAGAGAACTTTTAAAAGTATAAAGTACTTTTAGAAGCACTGGTGGTACTTTTACTAATAGAAATAGTACTGTACTCTAATATTTCATTAATTTAACAGTTAAGGAAAAGGTGAAAGAAAGAGGAAAATATCCATTTAGATATAACTATCCAATTTTGTAAAAGTATGTTTTTATTGATTTTTAGAGAAATAGGAAGGAAGAGATAAATATAGAAACATCGATGAGAGAGAAACATTGATCAGTTGCCTCCTGCACCCCCTGCCCCCACAGGGGATCAGCCTGCAATTTGGGAAAGTACCCTGAACAGGAATTGATCCACTGACTTCTTGGTGCATGGGTCCGCACTCAAACCACTGAGCAACACTAATCAGGCTAACTATCCAATATTTAATGTTATTTCCAGTATCTAGACATGCTTTAACTCCTGCTCCTATCACTAGGCACATACCAAAGTCCTGGAACTATCTAAATATCTTTTTTGTTACTCTTTCTTTCTACTGCCCTGTAAAATTTGTGAGTTTGGAATGACATTCCTTTTTGATCACATACAAGTGTCTGCATACATAACATTTTTTTTGGTCACTATTGATATTATAGAGTATATGTAACTGTGGCTGATTTTCTTCTCTATTTATAAAAGACTCTCTAATATGCCTACTTGTTAAGGAAATTTTCTGTTAATTGCATATTGGAATGGGTGACCATAGTTGTGCCAGGAGTGTTAGACAGTCAAATTGACTACATAAACTTTAAAATACACCAGGAGATACTATACTTATTTATGAAACACTAGAAAAAAGGAGCCAAAAAGTGTCCGAGATGGCACTCTTTGTTAGTGATCGTAAAGGACCAGAAAATAAATATTTTACTACATGGTCTCTGCCTCAGCTACCCAACTCTGTTGTTGTAGCAGGAAAACAGGCACAGACAATACATAAATGAATGGGCATGTCTATGTTCTAATAAAACATTTTTTATAATAACAAGTGAGCTGGATTTTGTTCCCTGGTTGTAGTGTGTCTCTCTAGTACATAGGTTGAAAATAGGTGTAGGCTGCACTAGTGTGTAGGATAAAAAGTTATAATAAACAGGGCAGGGAAAGCAACAAGTTATCAATGGATGTGGAGGAAAGTATAAAGGTGGGATAGGAAAAAGGAAGGCAGGAGATGTATGCGAAGTAAAACGTGAACATATTCTGAGTGGCCAGATTATTTATGATCTCTGAACACATAATAATCTGGCCACTCAGTGTGTGTGTGTGTGTGTGTGTGTGTGTGTGTGTGTGTGTGTGAATTCATGGATGGGTGGGGTCTGGCAAGCCTGGCCAGGGGGAGGGGACATGGGCGGTTGGCTGGCCTGCCTTCTGGTTGAACTCTTGGTCAAGGGGACAATTTGCATATTAGACTTTTATTATATAGGATATACACTGAATGGCAGATTATTATGCATTCCGAGATCATGATAATCTGGCTACTCAGTGTGGAGTGATAAAGATGGAGGTGGCAGGAAATAAGGTGGCAGGGGGGAGTCTGCATTTAATGGGATTATTTTACCTAATAATAAACATGTGAATTGACCGTACCTCCACTATGCCCACAGCCAATCAGAGTGAATTTGCAAATTAACTCAACAAAGATGGTGGTTAATTTGCATACATATCTGGGTCCTGGGAACCTCCTCGGCTCCCAGGTCACTCCCAGCTGGCCATCAGGTGGAGGCTTTAGGCTTGGGAAGGGGCCGAGCCTAGGATTGGAAGGAAAGGGAAAAGAATCAATGGAAACATATCCTCAGGTGAGGATAAAAAGAAAAATAAATAAAGAAATGTCATATCCTATGAAAGACACATTTTGAAAATGCCTAAAGAAAGTTGTCATTTTTTCATGGTGAAGGGACTGATGTCCATGTTGATGAAAATACCTTGGCAGCTGTGGTGACTGGCAGTGGCTGCAACAGTGGGGTGATGGGGCTGGTGCCTTTCCCCGATCAGCCTGGTGGCCTCCCAGAAAGGGAGTCCTAAGCCATCAATAGGACATTCCCTGAAGTTCTCCCAGTATGTGAGAGGGGGCAGACTGGGTTGAGGAACCCCTCCAGTGCATGAATTTTGTGCACCGGGCCCCTAGTCTCTAATAAGAACATTTGTTTGGAATCATTGATGGTAATAATAGTTTATAGAAAATATAATTTTAGGCAGATTAAGGGTATGATATAAAGCCTTAATATCAGTTACTTTCCCTAGGCCAGTGGTCGGCAAACTCATTAGTCAACAAAGCTAAATATCAACAGTACAACAATCGAAATTTCTTTTGAGAGCCAATATTTTTTAAACGTAAACTTTTAACTCCACTTCTTCAAAATAGACTCGCCCAGGCTGTGGTATTTTGTGGAAGAGCCACACTCAAGGGGCCAAAGAGCCGCATGTGGCTCATGAGCCATGGTTTGCCTACCACTGCCCTAGGCATCAAAGACTTAGGCACTATATACATTTCCTTACATGTATTCTCAAGTGTATTTAAGTTTTGATCTTCAACAACTTACCACTTCTTCTGGTATCCTGTTGATGAAGACATTTGCTAGTACTACATTTCATGAGATTTTATTTTTTTATTGGAACATTAGTCCAGAGGGATTTAGAGCTGTTCAGGATAGAAGCTGCAGCTTCACATTTTGAAAGTTGAGTAGCTTTTCTAAAAATGACTAATTTAATTTCATAGTTGATGTATCTAGCAGAAACCACTTTTTTTGGTGTTATGGTTTAAATACAGATTGGTGTCTTGTGAGTAAAGGCTAATCAGAGGAATAGGAAACATACTTACAAGGAGCTGATGAACCACATAATTCTAAAACTAGATTGTTTTAATAAGATAAATATATTTTATAACAATTTTTGACTTAGAAAGTTTCATTTATTTTTATCTGCATCTCTTAGCCATCAATAGGACATACCCTGAAGGCTCCCAGTACATGATAGAAATATCTATCTCTGAAATTATGTAATAAGAAAGGGGAAAAACCTACTTTTTCTAATAATCAAAATTTTAGAATGGAGTAATGTAGATTTTTTTATTTTTGTCAAAATATGAAATTATACAACCTTTATAGAATGTTATAAAAACATACAATTTGACAATTGAGATTTATATTATGAAATGCTAAGAAAAAAATCACTCTATGTTAAAAATGAAATTAGCCATTTTTAAGTAAAAAACATTGCATATATATATATTATTGTTCACGTCAAGAATTGTCTTTTGAAATTATAAAATCAATTTGAAATTATAATGTAATTTGTGGACAGTGGTTATTTTAATCCTAATTCATATTAAAATCTGTATTTTAAAAGATGCACATACTTTCCATTTAGGGAAAAAGTAATTTTACTATTCTAATATTATTGTTTCAGAATGTTTGACAGTAAAGTAACTTACTTTAGATTCTCATTTTTGATAGGAATCATTTTATATCCAGTGGGTAGTGGCTAAAGAAATCCCACTTATCTTTTTTCTGATTTTAGTTACTCTGTTCTCAGCTTGCCTGTTCTCTCTGTGTGTATGTTTCATGGACAAATTTAATGCATTAAGGGAAGAGTTCTTTTTTTAATGTTTTGTGTTGAATTTCTGCCCTGTTTATTCTTGTTCACACCCTGAAATTCAGATTGCCTTCTGCATTCTTTCTCAACAGTCTCTTCTTTTCACTTTTCCCTGTTTCTTGTCGCCTTTCATCTTTGCTCCTTTGCTGCAGTTACACTTTTTATATGTCCTAGTGTCACTGTTTTGTATTCTCTCAACATGGTTTTTTTCACTTCCTTTACCCATTAAAATAAAGGAATTCCTAGCCAATCCCTTTTCAGGACTTAAAAAAACAACACAACCTTTTTCTAAAAATATTTGGAGAAATTTAGATGTCTGCTCTCAAAGTTTTGCTTTAACTTAAAAGTGGAAAAATTCTTATCTTTTAGAAATATTTGCGATAGTACATCTATTATGTATCATGGGTCACTGTCTCTTTTTTTATTGTCTAAAGTTTTACATATGTCTTAGGGTCATTGTCTCTTGATGACACTGTCAACATTGAACAGATAATTTATAATTCATAATATATTAACACATGCATAATACTCAAATAAAGTAATGATGATGCTCATCATTAGATTTAGCAAAACAGCTGCATTTTGTTTTTTCCCCCCTAAAAACAGGGTTATTTAATTTGGCAAATTAAATAATGTTTAGTGAAAATGTTAATTTGACAGTAAATCACAGTTTTAAATGCCAAATGCCCAGCTTAATGTTGTTGAAGACGTTGTTTAAAGCATACAAAGTGTAGCTTACTGTTGCTGGATGTCCAGCTCCACAGATGAAGCGTGTGCCTGGTATTAATGGGGTTAAGGACCCCCAGTGCTGGAACTGTGCTGTGGATTATATCTACACTGCTCAGAGTCCCCCACCCTTATTGCCGGTATTAGCAATCTGCTTTTGTACTTTGACATCCAGGATTTCCCTAGTGAATTTTGTCGCAGAAAAAAGAGAATCATCAATATCACAGTTAAACTTGACTTTCAAAGCTAATAGTATCTCATTTGGGGGCTCAAATTTAATAAATTTTCTTTGATTCTGGGTGAGTTTTTAAACATCAAACAATGAATTGGCCTGGGTGCAGTAAAATATTTAGATCTATTGACTATGGTTCAGAAGGGTAGAAGGCAAAACACCAGTGGTTTGATGTTGATAAATTCTCAGTACCTTAATCCACATTAATGTTTTCTTTTATCTGAGTGCACATTGGTGACAAAAAGAAAAGCACGAGAAGGTATCCATACATAGAAAATATAAACCTAAGGCAAGTATATTTTAAAAATATATTTTATTACATTAAATAAGTGCAATAACATTCTTATTCTGACTGAAGACTGAAGAATGTTTGTTATAGATAAAAATATATTCTGAATTGGGGCTGTAGTGTGCATATAGTCCTCACACTGTTATAAAAGTTGCCTTATAGTGTATACTTTACAGCATATACTTTGACAGAACTTCTTCAGATCAACTTGGCAGTATATGGGTTTTTATACCTACAGATTAGCATGAACAATTAAAGATGTCATCATATGTTTACGTATTTGCTGGTTTAAGGAAACTCTACATAGTATGATAGTTTATTTATAAAATAAGAAATGATTCAACAGTTTATAAGCTGGTCATGTAGAATGGAAAAAATGAAAGACAGGTTTTCTATCATATACAGTGTGGGCCAAAAGTAGGTTTACAGTTATTTGTATGGAAAAATAATGCAATAATTAATAAATAATAACAGAATAAACTGTGTTTCATGTGCTCACAACTATAAACCCAATTTTGCCTCACTCTGTACTGCCAAGTTGCATTTGAAGTTGCTCAGATAAAAGTAGAGATTAAATACATTTACTAGTATCTGAGCAATTAATTTTATTTGTATAATCCTTCCCAATTTTACCATTGCTAAAAAGGTCATAAAAACTCTTTATTCTATGACTTTAAGCTAGCTGTATAACATTTATCAAGTATATAGTAGCATAGAGATAACATTTTAAAACTAATTCAGGTATAAGGAAAGTTAGAAAATTTGACTACATATGAAAACTGTCATTAATCTATAAGATTAAAAATGAGAGCTTATTGATCTTAAAAGTACACTAAACTGTGAAATTCTTAAGGCTTTTACTAAGTTTGGAAGTTAAAAGTGAAAATTATCTGTTTCTGAATGTTTTCTAGTATCTAGTATTTGTATTATATTGGGAGTATTTTTCATTTGTCCAGAAGGTGGCAGTGTAATATCAACTGCATGTGATTCCTATACTGATACAGAGAATTTGTATTTCTCATGTATTTGTGAAATGTTTGTATTGTTACCTTTTTGAACACTTAAAATCCATACAAATTCTACTGATTCTATCCATTACCTTACTTAGAAGTTGCATGATCAAGTTGGTTTATATGTATTTAATTGCTAACACTCAAGTTTATAAAAGTAAAAAGGACAAACAAAACCTCTTACTGGTATATTTTTAAGTATCCTTGTTTGTTGAGTGCATTTGTTTTTATTCCAGGGTACATATTATTGAAGTTTTTTCCCCAAAGATTAATACCTAATAATTATCTTGTCCAATATATATTAGTTAATATCAGTTAAGTCAAACATGTTATTAAGAAAATGATAATAATTAGAAGATTACTGTTTGTTTTTGAATTTGTGAATCCCCCCCTTTCCTTTTTCTTTTCAGGAAGGAACAGTGAAAAATAATTCAAAACCTCTTGATCAGAAGAGCTCCAGTGACACTTCTTCCCTCCCTCATTTCAAGCAGGAGGATGCTTTTTCTTCTTAACATTCTCCCCCAGCACTCTGAATTAGAGATTTATTTGCAACGAAAAATCAATTAGTCCTAAATTTATTCATGGATTTCAGGTCCAGCGATCAATGCAAGTCCACTCAGTGGGCTCAAGGGGACCCAGTTCATCCCAGTTAATGTGTCTGAAGGGGAATTACCATTGATGCTGTTTTTTTCCCTTTAGGTCAGAGATCAGATCTCGCTGTCACGGACTGCGGCAAGTAGGAATGACTTCACCCTCCAGCTACCCAAACTGCACCTGGAGACCTTTGCAATGGAGGGGCTCAAGGGCGGGCCAGAGGTTGTAGCGTGCCAGGTTAGAGTCTAAATAACATTGTTTGCTACTGAGACGTGTAGAAAAATAAAATGTAGTACCTGGAGAGAATGAAAATCTCAAAGTATTGTGAATAACATAATGGAGATGCAAATAATTTTTCTTCCATCATGTTACACTATATTTCACAAATAATTTTTTTCTTTAAAGCTGTGATCTAGCCTGTTAAATAATCCCAAAAAGTGTGTGTGTGTGTGTGTATTTGTTTTTACCACGGAAAATATGTCTTTTATAGCTAAGTAAGTTTTAAAAAATTACTTTTTTTTTTTAAATCAGCAGAGGACAATAAGATGCTATCTTTTAAAGCTAATCTCAATTTGTAGCTCTTGCTGTTTAAAATAAATCACCTTAGGTAAAATTGTTAGGAGAGATATTTAAAAAAATTTAATGTTAATTCCAAAGTATAGCCAACTTTTCTTACATGGGAATTTATTTAATTTCAGCAAGTCTAGAACTGTTCTTGGCAATATAGAGTATTTTGCCCTTTAATGTTTAGTTTTAATGAACATTATATGTGCAAACTGGGTTATTTCACTTATGAAACTCAAAGCACCAAATCGTATAACCTCAAATAATTTTAAGAAAAACGTTAATAAAGGAAATTATTTTCAAAAACATAATTCTTTTCAGATATTGCATGAATCCTTCCATTATAGGTTACTATTATGTGATTTCATTACTTAAGTTTAAAGTTTTTTTTTAATGAGACCAAACAAAATTTAATATTTGCTTTATTTTCCTTAAAATATCTAGTGTCTTTACTAGAAAAATATCTGAACATTATCTAAACCATAGGGATCCTGATGTATCAAAAGAAAGAGGTTGTCCTTGTTTAAAAGCATTCTAGGTTTTTTATTGTATTTAAAAGACAAATATCTTAAAACTCAGTCTGTTTCCATTTTGAGGTTTGAAATAAACTTTCATTCTTCAGTTTATGGCCCTGTGAAATTTTAATTTTGTGCAAAATTAGTGTCAGTCCAAGTGATGCTATGTCAATTTTTTTCTACATGTTCCATACCCTGATTTAATTTCTTGCTAATACTCAAATTAGCGCTTTACAAAGAAAAAAATAAGCACTAGTTGTTTCTTTCATTAGAGTTTCAATCAGTATTTTTAAATATATATAATTGTAAAACTACACATAACATATTTTTATTTCCAGATATAGGCTACAATACTGTACCATTATTTAATACAAGTTAAGTTGTACATTTTAAATTTGACCTTCATTATTTATGAATTCATTGTAACCCTGAGCACAGTATGATTTGAGATTTTTCTAGTGGTTATAAAATAATCCTTTACTTGGCTGTCTTGATTCAGACACTCTTAAGTTTTAATACTTTTCATAATTCAAAAATAAAGACTTCCCCCAAACTCTGGATTTGGGTGATTTGGAAAGAGACTGATTTCTTGGGATGCTATTTTTGGGAAAACCATGAACTCTCTGTGGTTTTGACATTTGTGAATAGCAAGAAGGAAATGTATAGACCCATATATTAAACTATGATTTTTTCCAAGTTCTAATAAAAATAGGCACGTTACCATATACGTAAACACTTGGGCGAGTTTTGCATTGCCATGCTGTAATATACATTATAGTTTAGTAATAATATATTTTGATTTAGTATTCTACACAGAGAAGAGCAGATGATTTGGGCCATAGTAGTGTTTCACACGTACACACAGATACCCACACCCACATATGACCTCACACACATAGTTGGTGATACGCTTTGAATACTTTGTGAAGAAAGGCACTAGGTTAACTGACGACCTTAATTGTAATAGTAATACCATTTCAGTGAGCACGTACTATGTACCCAGTATCATGCTTAGCTCTTTAAATACATGATTTCATGTAATTCTCACAATGAACCTGTCAAGTAGATGGCATTATCTCCATTTTAGAGTTTAGGTGGCTCTCATAAAACCAACAGCAAGGCCCAGAGCCTAGATGTAAATCAAGGTGTGCTTGACTGCAGAGCCTTAACTGATAAAAATATGACACTAAGAAAACTAGACACCTGTGTTAAAGGGTAAGAGTGACATCTTTTAAATCTATAGTGGAGGTTTTTTTACATTTCCAAAAATGTTCATTCTGCATCTTTGTCTGATATAGGTCATAGTTTATGCTATACTGTAGACAAATTCACAGATAAAAGACTGTTTTCACTTGACAGGCTAATATTATGGAACTCTACTTTTTAACTTCTTACAGTATGTAAATATGTAAATTTCTGCCAAAAGCGGCTGCATATTGAGGAATTCAGTGTTTGTTTAGTTTTGTACTCAGTGCTCGGTGGAGTGGAGTATTCAGTGAGTGCATGCCCTTTGGTTATGATGAAGAGGGCATCGCTCTGCAGGTTGTGGTAGTGTATGGACCATTTGACCAACCTGCACAGCTATCATTTAGAGCAGTGGGTGCTGAAGTTTTCCTAGGCAGCCCTGTCTGTCTTTTTCCAACAGGAAAACTTCATTATGGGTATAATTCTGTACACAAGGAAGGCCAGTGAGCATGACTGAGAGGTCAAGAGGATGAGGGGACTACCTTTCCATCTCTGGACACAGAAGAACATGTGACTGATGCTCTCCTTCAGGAAAAATTAAGTTCAAGTAGTCTTTGAGATCTGCTAGCTTGTAGCCTCGGTTGCCTTTTCTGTAAAAAAGTGTAATGATACCCATTTCTGCAAACAAGTGTTATGCTACCCGTTTCTCAGGCTTGTAGTATGATTGAACGAGGCAATGCATGTAAATAGAGAGCACAGTGCCTAACACAAGGAAAGCAGACAATGCATGGTGGCTGTTCTTTGTGCAGCCATTCTGGGACTCCTGTAAACATAAAATAAGCAATAGTAGCTGGTTTCCTTTACTTTGAAGGGGCATGTGGTGTGTTTTATTTTGAGGAATGCTTATCTAGGATCTTTCTTATATCTTTCCATTTGGTTCTTTTAGTCTCCCTTGTTTCTTCAGAAGCTTGAAATAATTTTGATCAAGATCAATGTTACTTCCCTACTTACTTTTCCATGTTACTGGATCTTCCATTGAGGCTATATTGCCACTAAAACACTTTTCCTAAGCTTCCATGGAAAGTTTAGAACTTCTGTGTCCGTGCTCTTACCTCCCAGGTTAACGGCATATCCATCTACCAGAGCACTGGGGAAGAGGAGCTGTAGCTGAAGTCTAGTGTAGTGCAAACGCAGAGTACTTCATAATAGAAACATTTTGCCATACTGTATAAAGATAATAACCTGTTACTCGTTATCTTATACTTTGAATTTTGGTTTTTAAATAACTGTTATGTAATAATATCAGGCAAATATTAGCAAGCATGCAGTAAATGTTTGTGTCTCCATCCTTATTCAATAATAAGTCAGGAACAGTATCAATAGCTAACATTTGTTGGGTGTTTATTCTGTACCAATTAACTGTGCTAAGCACCTTACATATACTATCTCATTTAATACCTGCAACAACCTTATGAATAACAAGGGCTCTGCTTTTATCCATTTCATAAAGAAAGAAGCTCAGTTTAATGAGATGAAGTAAAATGCTAAAGGTCACATATCTAGTGAGTAGGGTAACTGGTCCATTCATGCTCTTAATCATGCCTTTTGTAAACCATTGCTTAGGCTTACTGTTTTATGTGTGTGTGCGTTTTACTGAGAGAGAGAGAGAGAGAGAGAGAGAGAGAGAGAGAGAGAGAGAGAGAGAGAGAGAGGAGAGGGAGAGTGTGAACATGGCTGAGAGGGAGGGAAAGAATAAAGGCAGGGTCTGTCTGTAGAGTACAATTTCATTTATGTGGAAATAGTAGAGAGAATAGGAATCCAAAAGAGGTTAACTGGGAAAGTTACTTAAACTGGTTACTTGGCCTCTTCATCTGTAAAGGTTCGATAATGAAGGTTTCTAACGCCATGTTAGTGTGACTGGCGAGTGAGAGGGTTAGTACATCTGAAGCGCTTAGAATAGTGACAGGTAGGTTGTAAACACTCAGTACGTATTTATTTGTTAGCTGCCCCCTCCTTTGAAAGCTCTGCCGGCGGGGAACCTGGTGCTGCTCACTGCCCCGGCCTCTGAGCTCAGCCTGTGCCCACAGGAGGCCCCAGCAGGTGTGGGGAGGAATACTTGATTTCAGACACTGGGCAGGTTGGTGCAGGAAGCTGCTTTTCCCAAGTCCATAAACCTGATACCAATTTTTTACTTCTGGGCCCATTTATTTAGAAAGAAAAAGCTCCCTGAACCATCTCATAAAAGGCGTTAAAAGCTTAATGCAGAATAACTCTACCTCTGGAAACAGTACATTTTACAAATATGTGTTTATAAACACTTCATTAGAAAAGCTTCATTGTGAAACCACTTATTTATGAAGATTCTAAACAGTAGAGTCTTCACCATAATAAATACAGTAATCCCTTTAATCACCTCTAACCCACCATGTCATTATATGGTCCTTATTTGGTATGGCTTTTTTTGTTATTATGTGTTATACCCACAACTTTAGGGATACCATTGTTTTTTACACTTATACTTATTTTCCAGGCACAAAAATTATTTTGATGTGTTTATAAAGTTAAACCAAAAAGAGCATCTTGAAGGGAATTTTGTTCTTATCTTTTATGTGTAAAAGAAACAAATAATATCTGTTCCTAAACTGTCAGGGAATAAAAATATCAAGGCTCACTCTTGGTAATTTTTTACATGTGTTCTCTGCTATTTAGTGTAGCAGTCTTCTAATTACTGTACAAGAAATTTCTCTTTTCCTGGCATAGTTGGAAATTACAGAGATGCTAGGCAATTTTACTTGAAAGATTGTGTTGTTTAGATAATTTCTCCTTCATATTATCTCAACAATATAAGTGAATTTTCAGATACCTGATTATTTTTTTAAAACAAGAAAACCAACCATTTTGAATGGAAATCTTGCTAAATATGTCAAATGCTGTTTTTTTTAAATAAAAAGAATATGTACTGAAATTAAAATTTTATTATGCTAGTTCATTATTATAAGTATAAACTGTAATAATATAACAGTAGTTTAAATTGCTCAGGTGTGTAATGGCATTTGCCTTTAAACACTACAACTTCAGTGTTGGCCAGTAGCTCCATTGGTTGGAGATTGTCTTGTACATCAAAGAGTTGGGAGATTGATTCCCCGTCAGGGCACATACCTAACTGTTGGTTTTGGTTGATATTTTTCTCTGTATATCTCTCTCTAAACATAACCTTGGGTAAAGATTAAAACATGCACACCACTACAACGTCATAAAAGTGTTGCTAATATTGAAAATTAACTTTCAAAAAATTATAAAAGTTATACATGATCATGACAATAAGAAATTAGACTCCTAAAAGCACAGAAGAAAATTTAAGATCATTTAAAATTCTGCCATTCAGAGATAGCCGGTTTTAGCAATTTGGTATATGCTCTTGTAGTTATTATAGTTATTTTTTAGTTATAAATGCAAATACATGTACATATCATTTAAATATAATATGTCTACCTATAGTTAAATAATAACTGGGCCACACTATTTTGTAAACCTTTTTTAAATGTAATAGCATATCATGGGTGTTTTTCTTGTCAGTAAATATAGATTTACCTCATTGTTGTACTATAAATTCTAGAATGAAAATATCTTTTACAGTAAAAGTAAAGTGATGTAGAATCAAACAGGATGTTGAAATGTTACCTTCTTAATGGTTGGAAAGTATTTCCCCAGAGAACAGTGTTTGTTAGAGAAACACAATTAGCTGGAAAAGTCATATAGTTTATCTGAGAATAAATTTATTTTGATGGGAAAATGCCACCCATTGTCTCATAGAGCTGCTTATAGCAATAGTCTACAGTTCCAAAAATATAAATTGTACCAGTGAGGCATCTAAATGTCCTAGGTTTGAGGCCTACTTTGAGGATGAGTATAAGAATTAATGTGTTGCCCTGACGGGTAGTGTTAAGTGGTTAGAGTATCAGCCCAGGTACCGAAGAGTCTTGGGTTCAATTCCCAGCTTCAATGGGGGCATGTGCACAGGAGGCAACCAATCAATGTATCTCAGATCGATGTTTCTATCTCTCTTTGTCTCTCTCCCTCCCTCCCTCCATCCTACTCTCTTTAAAAAAAAAATCAGTGCAAAGAATATCCTGGGGTGAAGATTAACAGCAACAACAACAACAAAAGAATTAGTGTGCTATATAATTCCTGTTGACACCAGGAAGAGAAAACAGTATTTTCTCATTTTATATTGTTAGAAAGACATTTTAACTTGCTGGTTAAAATTTTGGAATTCTTTGAAGATTTCCTAATGCACAAGCATATATTGTTTCTTCAGAATTTCCTGGTGACAGAGCTATAAGCAAGGTGAAATGAAACGAAATATCATGTGAGTCAAGATGTTAGTGTGTATAGAAGAACTGGTTTTAAGGATGTGTTGCTAATTGGAATAATAATTATTATCCAATTAAATAGCATTTAAAGATCGGTTATAGTCATTGTGAGTAATGCCTCTGGTCTTCAATCTGTATCTTCTCTTAATATTTTCTATGAACAAGAAGACTTTTCGGGAGACATTGGCCAAGCAGGTCAGTCATTCAAGCAGTTTTGCTATCAACACCCTCTTTCATCCTTTCTTCTCTTCCACTCCCTATTTGCTTTGCACTTTTGTATTTTATTTAGTGGTGGCGATGGTGGTTGGGGACAGGAGGCGGCCTATATAAGTGTAACCCTATTTGATAACACCTTTTAATGCTAATTATTGAGAGACTGAGGCCTGTGAGCACTTGAACTTTCAAGTGCTGCAACAGAATTGCTATTCATTTCAGCTACTTGGACAAAAAACAGTGTTTGATGGACTGCCTAGGTGAAGACCTGGAAAAGGAAGGGTTATCTACAAATTGAGTGAGTTTATTATGGCTTAGTGATTTGCTGATTGATTTCATTTGCTGTCAGTTAAGGCTCTCTTAATGTCAGTTTTCTTTGCATAATGCCTTGAAATAAAGACTAATGAAGTTCTTCAGATTGATGCCGCTTATATAAACTGACCCTGATTTGCCCTTATTCCACATGACAATTTAAGTGACAGCAGTTAGGGGAAAATACAGCAGACAATATGCAACTTAAGGATTAAGGGAAATGCAGTAAATCTTTCAGTCTAAAACTGCAAGAGTAATTTCTTGTAATTCTACAGATGCCTTAAATTTTATTAAACAGATCATTATTACTCTCACATGTGCGAGTGTGTGTGTATATATATGTATATATGTAAAACAAAATATGTACATAATATATATATGTAAAATGTACATAATATATGTTTACTAGTATATATATATAAGAGACAGAGATAGAGAGAGATAGAGAGAGAGAGAGGGAGAGAAGGATTGGACTGAAAAAGAGAACTAAAATTGACCCTAAATCTTTAAAAATGATAGTAAATCTTCTTCTCCCCAATGATTTCAACTTGGCATTGTTAGTATCACAGTTTAAAATATTTTATTTAAAGTTGCATAATTGCTGCATGTGAAATAACCTATGAAAGACAGAGTGAGTAATTTTGAAGCTTTAAATGATAATATTAGTAGTAGCTTCCCCTATTCCACGCCCCCCCTTTTTTTCAGTGGCCAAAAATATCATAGTACTGACTAGAAAGAGATAAAAAAATTTCTTTGAGGGGGAGACTAACTTAAGAAATATCTCACTGACCCTGAGATACTCTGAGACATTCTAAGATATTTTATCTTCTTTTCTGAGTGAGGGCTGTTTAACACACATTGGGCAGGTAGATTTTGTCAGTGTTGCAGGACAGTGCTTTGTTTGGACTCTGTTTTATAATGTGTATTCATCAAAATGAACCTGACTCGGTACTTCCTCCGGCTTCACAGGAGAAACTAGAAAACAGCCCTGAAGTGAAGAAAGCACCTGGGTCTGTTCATTTCGTTGGGTGTTTAGCAAGTTGACATTGAGGAAGTCTTTTATGACCTTTTTCAAAGACACCCAAGTTCTGTATTTGCAAATAAAGCTTAAAAAGTCCTCAAACCTTAGGCCTGTGGTTGAATGATTATCTGGTAGAAAGATTTTGTGATACAATTTAAAATCTAAAGGAAGAAACTTCATCTTCTAAAATCGAGGATGAAATCATGCTTAAATTAAAACATGCAGTGTGTTTATTAAATTATGTCCTAGGACAGAGTAGAAAAATAAGTATTTGGGGGACTTAGTACAGGTGTCTTTCACAAAACTCTCAACAGATAGCAGTTGTGATTATTATCACCGAAATAGTGTTGACTGATGCTACGATTCTTTATCAAGTAAAACTACTATTTGAAAGTTCTGGGTGTCTCATGTTATCACCACACTTTTAATTAATGCAAAGTAAGAGGTTAAATTTCTTGTTAGCACTGAATGATGAGTAGCCACAAAAATGCTCAGAAAACTGGAGTCTTGGAGGCAAAACATGAGAAGAACCTATAACAGGCTCTTCTTAGTCTCAGTTTACCAGTCTTAGTGTGATTATTTAAATGTTTTGAGGTAGAATGTATTTGATTAGTGAGTGCTGTCCCAGATCCCTGGTGTTAGTTTATGGTAAATGCCCCTGTTTCCCAAGTCTAAAAAGTCGAAAAAACCTTGAGTCCAAAACTCTGCTGGTTCCCAAGTTCAAATAAGGTTTTGCATCAGCTTCCTAAAACAGATTCCTCACAATTAACATGTTATGGCTTTAATGCTAGCCTTTGTTTTTCTTATAGGGAAGCACATTCACCTTGTGGGATAGTACTTTTTAGTAAAATTAAAATGAAATGTTTAGTATTTTTTACTTCTTTTTATTATTATTATTATTATTATTATTATTATTATTATTATTATTATTTTGTTTAATGTATTACATGTGTACATATCTTCTCATTGGGTTCCCCCCGCACACACACACACTCATATGTGTTTAGTATTTCTTGCTTTTTTTGTTTTGGGTTCTGAAATAATTGTGTCTGAAAATTCAAAGAGACTTCAATAGTTGTGTTATATGTAAATCAGCTATGATTCTAATAGGCTTTATTTGGCTCAAGTCTAATTAATGCAAACTAAAGGCACAATTTTGTTCCATATGAATAGAAATCCCCTGAGACATTGTTTTGGGGCCCCTCCTACTTTATATCCTAAAAGCAGAATGGATGAAATTACTTGACACTTAACCTGCTGATCTTTTTTTTTTTTTTTTTACCTGTCCTTCTAATTTGTTTCCATTAGAGAAGGTAATATAGCCTCTTTGTGGGTCTGGAAAAGCCAGCTTTTCTGGTTCCTAGACAGGTGACCTAGGCAAGGAGAACAAGGTCACTTGGGAGTCCAAGAGCCTGGCAGTTGATACACCTGATTCCTGGTAATCCATAGGAGCCTTTGAACCACAATGTCCTTTGTTTAAAAGACATATTCTAGACGGAAAAGAAAAATGTCATTTGAGAGCATTTAAAGACTAAGTGTGAACCAGGAAATTGGTTTGAAAAAAATAAAATGACCAGCTCTCTTGATCATTTAGATTTGGATATGGCTGACACCATTCAGTGACATACCGAGCACTTACCACGTTCAAGGCATTGTGCTACGCTCTGAGATACAAAGGTGACTCAAAAATCTTTGGGAAAGGGCATGGAATTTGAGAATGATATCACATGAAAAGCATGGTTGGTTGCTGCAGTAGAGGTTCAGCCACATTTGTTCATGCTGAGAAAATCAGGACAGGTTTCAGAGAGGAGGTGGCATTTGAGTGGCCTTGAAGGTTATATAGTTAATACTTCCCTTTCCTCTTTAAGTGTTATTGTCAGAAAATAGAGATAGGAAGTATCTGGGCTTGAGTCTTAGCCTCTAGGTAGCTCATTTAGTTCAATCTCTGTTTGCAAGTGTGGGGATTCCTCATTTGCAAACGGGGGTTGGACTAAATGATTGGTAGGAACTTTTCAGCTCCCGAAGCTCAGTGAGATTGTGAGTAAAGTAAACTATGGTCTCTATGGGACTTCACGGGACTCTTATTAGTTCCTTCATAAGTAAATTCATTGATTTAGTTGAATATCACAGAGCATCTTAGAACCAATTTGTCCTTAAAACAATATAGTAACAATATTTTTCAGAGATGTAATTTAACATACTTAAGTGAATTTTGTTATACAGTAGAGATTATAAGGATTATTAAAGTAGATAACTCTGATTGAGACATGTAGATTCCCAAACCCATCTGATACATCAGTATCAGAATGGAATCATGGTAATAAAAATTAGCATTTAATAAGTGCATGGATAATTTTCTCTCATTTTTCCATTTTTAAAAATTTAATAAATCTTTATTATTAAAATTATTACATTTGTTCCTCTTTTTCCCCCATAGCTCCCCTCCACCCAGCTCCCATCCCTCCCCCTGCCCTTACCTCCCCCTGCATTGTCCTCATCCATTGGTTTATTATTTTTGTCCAGTCTCTGCATTCCCCTTACCCCTTTTCCCCTGAGAATTGTCATTCTACTCCCCTAATTCTATTATATTCACCAGTTTATTCTGTTCATCAGATTTTTTATTCATTTGATTTTTAGATTCACTTGATAGATTTGTTTTTGTTGTTCATAATTTTTATCTTTACCTTTTTCTTCTTCCTCTTCTTAAAGAGTACCTTTCAGCATTTCATATAATACTGCTTTGGTTTGATGAACTCCTTTAGCTTTTTCTTATCTGTGAAGCTCTTTATCTGCCCTTCAATTCTGAATGATAGCTTTGCTGGGTAGAGTAATCTTGGTTGCAGGTTCTTACTAATTATCACTTTGAATATTTCTTGCCACTTCCATCTGGCCTGCTTAGTTTCTGTTGAGAAATCAGCTGGAAATCCAATGGGTACACCCTTGTAGGTAATGAACTGTTTTTCTCTTGCTACTTTTAATATTCTCTCTTTGTCTTTTGCTCTTGGCATTTTAATTATGATGTGTCTTGGTGTGGTTCAGTTTGGATTCCTTTTGTCTGGGGTTCTGTATGCTTCCTGGACTTGTAAGTTTATTTCTTTCACCAGGTGTGGAAAGTTTTCAGTCATTATTTCTTCAAATAGGTTTTCAGTATCTCGCTCTCTCTCTTCTTCTGGTACCCCCATAACTCTGATGTTGGTATGCTTGAAGTTGTCCCAGAGGCTCCTTACACTATCTTCACATTTTTGGATTCTTTTTTCTTTTCCAGTGGAGTGTTTTTTGCTTGTTTATATTTCAAATTTTTGACTCGATTCTTGCATTCCTCTAGTCTGCTGTTAGATTTCTGTATAATATATATTTTTTTAATTTCAGTCAGTGTATGTTTGATTTCTAGTTGGTCCTTTTTCATCTCTAGTTGTACTTTTTCATCTCCTCTTGGGTCTCGCTAAAGTTATCCATCTTTTCTAGGAAATTCTTGAAAAACCTTATAACTGGTTTTGAATTCTTTATGCAGTTATTTGTTTTCCTCTATTTCTTTTGCTTGTGATCTCTTTCTTTGTCTCTGCATTTTTGCTGCTTCCCTGAGTTGGGAGAGTAGCTTTGTGTGCTAGGTGTCTTATATGGCCCAGTAGCTCTGCCTTCCCAGTTATCTAAGGTGGACTCTCTTGGTGCACCCCTTTGTGGACTGTGTGTACAGCCTTGTTGTAGTTAAGTCTGGATTGTTGTTGGTAGCGCTGGGGGAAATGACCTCCAAGCCAGTTGGTCGTGAGGATCAGCTGTGTCTATGCAGGGAGAACTTCTGTGCTGGAGTCAGCCTTATGATAAAAGACTTGCAAAATTGCAAAAACCTCTTGGTTCAGTTTGGATGGGGTGGAGTCTCAGGGCAGAGTAGACAGTATTGGCTTCCTGTCAGCCCCACCCTAAGCAGTCCCTGGTCTCAGTTCCTTCAATAATCTCTGCAGCTCTCTCTGTGCATATGCGTGCGCCTCCAGATGTCTGCTTTCCGAGGCTCCCCTGAGTTTCTGTATGCTCTGGGGAACTGTATGAGTCTGGGTCCCTAGGGTCTCGCCTGAAACTGGAGTTCAGTGCATTTGGAAATGGATTTCAGCACAGTTGGGAGGCTCTGTCACCCTCCTGCTAGAGAAAGCCAGTGGCACAATCAGCAGTCAGCCCTCTGTACATTCACTTTCACGCGTCTCCAGAACTCTGCCTTTTTGTGGCTCCCCTTAGTTTCCTTGCCCTCCTCCCTTTTCACGGCAGTCCACACTCACCCCATAGGAGTCTTGCCCGGAACTGCGGTTCAGTGCAGTCGGATCTGGGGTTTAGTGCAGTCAGGAGTTTCTATCTCCTTCCCAATAGAGGAAACCAGATAGGCACTCCACTGCCTGTCTACTCACGTGTCTCCATACCTCAGCTTTTTGCAGCTCCTCTGAGTCTCTATGGGTCCCTCTCTTTCCTTCTAGTTGTAGAATTTCCACTCAGCCAGCTTTCCTGTGGTTCTGGATGATGCCTGTTCTGTGTTTTAGTTGTAGTTTTGAAATGGTTGTGTGAGGCAACAGTTTAGGTGTTTACCTATGCTGCTATTTTGGTTTCCCCCCATTTTTAAAATTAAGGTATTACATGTGTACAGATATTCCTATTGCCCCTCCCCAACACACACTCTACTCCCATAGATGCCCTCACCTCCCCCTCCCCCAGTGTCTTGCATTCATTAGTTATGCTTATATGCATGCATACAAGTCCTTTGGTTGATCTCTTATTTATTCTACCTCTCCCTAATCTTCCCACTGTAATTTAACAGTCTGTTTGATGCTTTACTGTCTCTGTATCTATCTTTTTGTTCATCAATTTATAATGTTCTTTATTATCCATAAATGAGTGAGATCATGTGGTATTTTTCTTTTATTGACTGGCTTATTTCACTTAGCATAATGCTCTCCAGTTCCATCCAGGTTGCTGCAAATGGTAAGAATTCCTTCTTTTTTATGGCAGCATAGTATTCCATTGTGTAGATGTATCATAGTTTTCTGATCCAGTCATCTGCTGATGGGCACTTAGGCTGTTTCCAAATATTAGCTATTATAAATTGTGCTGCTATGAATATAAGGGTGCATATATCCTTTCTGATTGATATTTCTGGTTTCTTAGGATATATTCCTAGAAGTGGGATTACTGGGTCAAATGGGAGTTCCATTTTAGTTTTCTGAGGAAACTCCCTACTGTTCTCCACAGTGGCTGCACCAGTCTGCATTCCCACCAACAGTGCACAAGGGTTCCTTTTTCTCTGCATTCTCACCAACACTGTTGTTTGTTGATTTGTTGATGATAGCCCTTCTGACAGGTGTGAGATGGTATAGCATTGTCGTTTTGATTTGCATCTCTCGGATAATTAGTGACTTGAGCATGATTTTAATGTGTCTCTTGGCCTTCCTTCTTTCTTCTTTCAAAAAAGATTCTATTTAGGTCTGTTGTCCATTTTTTATTATTATTCTTGAAACACATGCCTTTCAGTTCTATGAACTTTTCTTTTTTTCTTTTTTTGTTTTTATTCCATTGCCCATTTTTTTTTATTGGATCTTTTATCTTCTTTTTATTAAGTTGTATAAGTTGCCTGAAGATGTTGGAGATTAAACCTTTATCAGTGATAACATTTGCAAATATGTTCTCCCATACAGTGGGCTTTCATGTTGTTTTGTTGATTGTTTCTTTTGCTGTGCAAAAGCTTTTTAATTTGATGTAGTCCCATTTGTTTATTTTCTCTTTAGCTTCCATTGCCCTAGAAGCGGTATCAGTGAAAAAGTTCCATTGGCATATGTCTGAGATTTTGCTGCCTGTGGATTTCTCTAGTATTTTTATGGTTTCCCCTCTTATGTTTTAAGTCCTGTATCCATTTTGAATTTATTTTTGTGTATTGTATAAGTTGGTGGTCTACTTTCATTTTTTTGTATGTATCTCTCCAATTTTCCCAACACATTTATTGAAGAGACTGTCTTGACTCCATTGTATGTTCATGCCTCCTTTGTCAAATATTAATTGAACATAGTGGTTTGGTTCCATATCTGGATTCTCTATTCTATTCCATTGGTCTATATGTCTGTTCTTATGCCAGTACCATGCTGTTTTGAGAACAGTGGCTTTGTAATATAGCTTGAAATCTGGTATTGAGATCCCACCTACTTTATTCTTCTTTCTCAGGATTACTGTGGGTATTCAGGATTATTTTTTAATTCCAGATGAATGTTTGGAGAGTTCTTTCTAGGTGTGTGAAAAATGCTGATTATATATTAATGGGTAGTACATTGAATCTATAGATTGCTTTGGGTAGTATGGACATTTTAATGGTGTTGATTCTCCCAATCCATGAACATGGTGTGTTCCTCCACCTCTTTATGTCTTCTTCTATCTCTTTTATCAGTGTTCTGTAGTTTTCCATGTATAGGTATTTTACCTCCTTAAGTTATTCATAGGTATCTTAATTTGTTTGGTGCAGTGGTCAATGGGATTGCTTTTTTAGTCTCTCTTTCTGTAATATAACTATTGGTGTATAGAAATGCTGTAGATTTACATTCATTTTGTATCCTGCTACATTGCTGAATTCATTTATTTAAGTCCATTAATTTTTTGATGGAGTCTTTCAGGTTTTTTATGTACAGCATCAAGTCATCTGCAAATAAGGACAGCTTTACTTCTTCTTTTCCGATTTGGATGCCTTTTATTTCTTGTCTGATCGCAATGGCTAATATTTCCAGTACTATGTCAAAGAGTAGTGGTGAGAGTGGTCATTCCTGTCTTGTTCCCGTTCTTAGTGGAAATGGTTTTAGTTTTTTCCCATGGAATATGATGTTAGTTGGGGTTTATCATTTATAGCTTTTATTATGTTAGGTATGATCCTTCTATTCCCACTTTGCTGAGAGTTTTTATCAAGAAAGGGTATTGGAATTTGTCAAATGCTTTTCCTGCATCAATTGATAGGACCCTGTGATTTTTATCTATTTGTTTATGTGATGTATCACGTTTATTGATTTGCAGATATTGTACCACCTTTGCATCCCTGGGACAAATCCTACTTGGTCATGGTGTATGATCTTTCTGATGTACTGCTGGATTCGATTTGCTAGAATTTTGTTGAGGATTTTGGCATCTATGTTCTTGAGGGATATTGGCCTATAATTCTCTTTCATTGTGTTGTCTTTATCTGGTTTTGGTATTATGGTGATGCTGGCTTCATGGAAGGAGCTTGGAAGTGTTCTTTCTTCTTGAATATTTTGGAATAGTCTGAAGAAGATAGGTTTTAATTCTTCCTTGAATGTTTGGTAAAGCTCCCTGTGAAGCCATCTGACCCTGGGCTTTTGTTTGATGGAAGCTTTTTGATGACTGCTTCAATTTATTCCATAGTTATTGGCCTAATGAGATGTTTAGGTTCTTCCTGATTGAGTTTTGGAAGGCTATATTTTTCTAGGAATATGTCCTTTTCCTACAGGTTGTCCAGTTGTTGAAATAGAGTTGTTCATAGTACAGTGGTACCTCAAGATACGAGTGCCCTAACATATGAGATTTTTGAGATACGAGCTGTTGAGTGAGCAATTTTTGCTTTGAAATACGAGCAACATTTGAGATAGGAGTAATCGTGCGGATCGGCCGGCTGCACATGACCCACCATTTACCGCGACACGAGCGTCTCATAGTTTCCCACGCCTCAAGGTTACGAAATGAATTAAACTCGTATCTCGAGGTACCACTGTATTTTTTAAACAATCCTTTGTATTTCAGTAGGGTCTGTCATTATTTCACTTCTTTCATTTCTGATTTTATTTGGATCCTCTCTTTTTGCTTCTTGGGTAGCCTGTCAAGAGGTTCATCAATCTTGTTTATCGTTTCAAAGAATGAGCTATTGGTTTTGTTGATCTTTTGAATTGTTTCTTTGGTCTCTATGTCATTTATCTCTGCTCTGATCTTTATTATTTCCATCCTTCTGCTTACAATCGCCTTTTCTTGTTGCTCTCTTTCTATCTCTTGGAGTTGTAGGATTAGGTAATTTATTACCATTGTTTCTTATTTTTTGCAGTAGGCTTGTAGATCTATGAACTTCTCTCTCAAGACTGCTTTCACTGGTCTCATAGATTTTGAGTTGTGTTTTCATTGTCATTTTTTTGCCATGATGTTTTTATTTCTTCCTTGATCTCTCTAGTAACCCAGTCATTGTTTAATAGCATGTTGTTTATTCTCCATGTGTTTGATTTTTTAGGTTTGTTTTTATTGTATTTGATTTCCATTTTTATGCCACTGTGATCCGAGAAGATGCTGGATATAATTTCTATCTTTTTGAATTTGAAGAGACTTTGCCTGTAACCCCACATATGGTCTCTATCTTTGAAAATGACCCATGTGCACTTTGAGAAGAATATATATTCTGTGACTTTGGGGTGAAATGTTCTAAAGATGTCAATTAATTCCATCTGGTCTACTGAGTAATTTAGGATTGAGGTTTCTTTGCTGATTTTTGTTTAGAAGATTTGTCCAATGGTAATAATGGGGTATTCAAGTCTCCTACTATGATTGTATTGCTGTCAGTCTCTCCCTTGATATCCTCTAGGAGTTTTTTTATGTGTTTGGGTGCCCCTGTACTGCGTGTATATATGTTTACTAAAGTTATTTTTTCTTATTGGATTGCTCCCTTTAGTATTATGTATGAAATGGCCTTCTTTATTTCTTGTTATGTCCTTCACTTTGAGATCTAATTTGTCAGATATAAGTATTGCTACCCTAGCCTTTTTAAAAAAATTTCCACTCGCCTGAAAAGCCTTTTTCCATCCCTTTACCCTCAGTCTGTGTGCATCTTTTTTTCTGAGGTGTGCTTCTTGTAGACAGTAGATATATGGGTCATGCTTTTTTATTCAATCCATTAGCCTATGTCTTTTGATTGGGGTATTTAATCCATTTCCATTTAAAGTTTTTATTGATAGGTACTTATTTGTCACCATTTTTATTCTTTACCCCTGTGTTCCTTCTTTGTTTCCTATTTCTTTTTTTCAGCAGACCCTTTAGCATTTCTTGAATTTCTGGTTTGATGGTAATAAATTCCTTTTTTTTGTCTGTGAAGCTCCTGATTTCACCTTCAGTTTTATTGATAGCTTTGCTGGGATACAGTATTCTTGCATTCTGCATGACTTTGCATATTTCATTCCATTCCCATCTGGCCTGATGATTGTGGACAAATCACCTGCTCTTCTGATGGGGGTTCCTTTGTAGGTAACTATCTGTCTCTCTCTGGCCACTTTTAAGATTCTTACTTTGTTGTTGGTGTTTGCCAATTTAATTTTAATGTGCCTTTACATCAATCTTTTGGGGTTCATTTTGCTTGGGACTCTGTGAACTTCTTGGATTTGTGTGGTTTTTTCTTCCCTATATCAGTGAAGCTTTCTGTCATTATTTCTTCAAATAGTTTTTCTACTCCTTGCTCAGTTTCCTCTCCTTCTGGAACCTTTATTATGAGGATATTGTTTTGTTTCATGTTGTCTCAAAGTTCCCTTAGACATTCTTCCTGCTTTTTAATTTTTTTTTCTAGAAGCTGCTCTACTTGTGTATTTGTTCTTACCTTGTCTTCTAGCTCACTGATGTGGTCCTCTGCTTCTTCTAGTCTACTCTTTTTTCTGTTGAGTTCTTTAAAGCAGCGATGTCATTTTTCATTTCTTCTTGGTTCTTCATTTCCCCTTGGTTCTTACTCTTATTGTCAAATTTGTCTTCCATTCTTTTCAGCCACTTTATGCCTATTTCTCTGAATTCTTTCTCTGACAGGTTGCTTGCCTCCATTTAGTTTACTTCCTTTTCTGGTGATGCCTGCTTTTCTTTTATATGTGGGCTGTTTCTTTATCTCTCCATGGTCTTTCTTCTCCAGGTATATGGTTATGTAGTTCTTTCTCTCCTGCATTGATTTAAAGGCACAAAATACAATACAATGCACAAGGCACTGAACAGAAATAAAGGTACCCACCACAAAAAGGCAAATTAAGGGATAGGAGAGAAAGAAGAAGAAGGACAAGAAGGAGAAAGAGAAGGAAGAAAGAGAGAGGCAGAGAGAGAAAGAGAGAGAAGGAGAGGGAGAGAGATAGAGAGAGTAGAAAGGAGTGCCAAATGAAATTGCTAGAAGGGAAAAAAAGTAAGAGAGAAAATAAAGATAATAAAAAAGAAAAGTTGAACAAACTATATATGGGGAGAAAACTCTAATAGAACAGCCACTAATCCCAACAAATGCCAGCAATAAGTACCTGGAGATTATTACAAACTACAAACAATAACTAATATCAAGCGAGGTGAGGGAAAACAGATGCAAAAAACAAAGCAAACAAAAAAAGAGTAAGCAAAACAATCTCACAAAAACGCATAAAAAGTCAATATAATAAACATTCAAGGAAACAACAATAAAAGGACAGAAAGAAACACAATTTTTTTTGGATAGTGAAGACAGTGAAAAGAGAGGTGTGTATGGACTTGGAGCAGGGGATTGTAAAGTAGATATGTAAGTATGGTAAAATTTTAGCAGGGGGTAAAAAGAAAGAATAGGGAAAATTTAATGCAGGAAAAGAGTATGAGAAGCAAGACAACAAAAGGGGAAAAGTTAGGAAGATAGTGATGGCATAAAGGTAGTGTAGAGATAGAGTAAAATAATGCTAAAGAAAAGATGAAAATAGAATGTAGAACACTGAGGGAGGAAAAATGGCGGCAGAATAGACGGACGTGTCTGAAGCTTTGTTGCTGGGCAGAGGGAGAGAGAGCAGCTGAGAGTCACACTGGGAGTGTTTATTGGCAAGTTAAGAGTCAGTTATCCTCCAGGAGAAGGTGGGGGACTGCTGGATGGGGCTTTCCTGACCAGGCAGCCCCACTAGGTTTTTGTCTGCTGGAGCCACCAGCGCGAATGCAGAGACCGTGCCATCTTGCAGAGGGAGGTAGATGTCTGCGGCGGTTTGAAAGCTGCAGCTGTAGCACTCACTGAACAACTGGGGACCCAGAACACTGCTCTCCAATCTGCGCAGACACGCAGACTCAGAGGAGAACCACACAGCACATGGAAAGGTCAGATTTCGCCTGGGATAAGGCGAGGTCTCCTGTCCTGCAGGACAGAAATGCGCACACTGTGGGAACTGGGCTGCGGGAAAGCTGCCTCTGGAGAGGTCCTTGGATGTGGGGCATGGCGTGATCCCTAAGTGTAGAAGCAGACTCTCAGAGCTGTTGACAGAGGGGAGCTCTAGAAAACAACTCATTTGATCTGAGGAAGAAGGACAGCCTGGGGGTTATTACAGTGTCCCAGATGCAATATCCGCACAAACCGGTTTTGAGAACCACAGAGTAGCAGGATTTAAGCACAACCTAGAGAGGTCCTGTGCTTTGTCTCAGAGGTCAATTCCGAAACACTGTCACCCCAGTGGATGACGCACAAATTGACTCTCGCATAACCACAAAAGAATAAAGAGATTAAAACATTAGCAGTGGAACACGAGGAACTGCAATACCCTCCCTACTGGGAAACAGGAGTGCCCAAGCAGAACAATAGTGGAAGTGAATGACCATTCAATTTTTTTTCTTTTTTTACTTTTTAAAAATTTTTTATTTTATTTATTTTTATTTTTCATTTTTGCATATTTTAATTAAAAACTATTTTTTTCTTTCCTCTTCAATTGATTTTACCTTTTTAATTATTACATTTTTGTTTGCAACTAGTATTATTACTACTACTATTTTATCTTTTTGGAGAAAAACAAGTGTCATTTTGTTTTCTTTTTATTTTACTTTGGAATTAGATTTCTACATTCTATTTTCTTCTTTCCTTTAGCATAATTCTACTCCATCTCAACTCTACCTTTATGCCAACACTTTCCTCCTAACTTTCCCCATTTTGTTGTCTTGTTTCTCTTTCCCTTTTCCAACTTTAGATTCTCCCTATTCTTTCTCTTTACCTAGTTAAAATTTTACCCCACTTATATATCTAATTTCAAATCCCCTACTACAAGTTCATACAAAACTCTCTCTTCTTGTCTTCACCATCCAAAAAGTTGTTTTTCTCTATGTCCTTTTGTTGCTATTTGCCTGAAAGGTGATTATATCGATTTTTTGGTACTTTTTTTGTGAGATTGTTTTACCTTATTCTACTTGTTTTATTTTGCTTTTTGTTTGCTTTGTTTTGGTTTGTTTTTTACCTCTCTTTTCCCTGGCCTCCCTCAATACCAATAACAAAAAGTTGTTATTTGTAGTTTGTATTAATCTCCAGGTACTGGCTGCTGGCCTTTGTTGGGATTAGTGACTGTTCTATTGGAGTTTTCTCCTGACATCTATATTTTGTTCCCCCTTTCTCTCTTATCCTCTTTCTTTTCTCACTTTTTTTTCTCTTTCTCTTTTCTTCTTCTTCTTCTCCTTCTTATTTTTTGTTTTATTTTTATTTATTTATTTATTTATTTATTTATTTATTTATTTATTTATTCATTCATTCATTCATTCTCCTCTCAATTTAATTTTGGATCTTCTTTCCTTTCTTTTTTCCTCATTTTCCTCTTCTTCTTTCTCTACTTAATCCCTAATTTGTCTTTCATTGGTGGTCACCTTATTGGTGATTATTAACATTGGGAATACATTTCTGTTCAGTGCCTTGTGTGTTGAACCTGGTCATGTTGTAGTTTGTGCCTTTGAATCAACGTAGGAGAGAGAACTACATAACTAGACACCTGGAGAAGAAAGACGATGGACAGAACAAGAAACAGCCCGCATATGACAGAAAGGCAGGTATCACCAGAAAAGGAAGTAAACAAAATAGAAGCAGAAATAAGACTGCCAGAGAAAGAGTTCAGAGAAATTATCATAAGGTGGATGAAAAGAATGGAAGAAAAAATCGACAATGTGAGTAAGAGCCAAGAGGAAATGAAGAAGACCCAAGAGGAGATGAAGAAGCAGCAAGAAGAAATGCAGAAGAACCTAGAGGAGGTGGAGAATAATCAAGAAGAAATGAAAAATGACATCACTGCTATAAAGAACTCAATAGAAAGCATCAAAAGTAGACTAGAAGAAGCAGAGGACCGCATCAGTGAGCTAGAAGACAAGGCAGGAAAAAAATACCCAAGTACAGCAGCTCCTAGAAAAAAAAGTTAAAAAGCAAGAGGCAACTTTGGGATAACATGAAACAAAACAACATCTGCATAATTGGGGTTCCAGAAAGAGTGGAAACTAAACAAGGATTAGAGAACCTGTTTGAGGAAATAATGACAGAAAATTTCCCCAATATAGGAAAGAAAAAACCCACACAAATCCAAGAACTCATAGAGTCCCGAGCTAAATTAATCCCAACAAACCAACACCAAGGCACATTATAATTAAATTGGCAAACACCGATGACAAAGTAAGAATCTTAAAAGCAGCCAGAGAGAAACAGAAAGTTACCTACAAAGGAACCCTCATAAGACTAGCTACTGATTTATCAACAGAAACTCATCAGGCCAGAAGGGAATTGAATGAAATATACAAAGTCATGCAAAGGAAGGATCTGAATCCAAGAATACTGTACCCTGCAAGACTCTCAATCACAATTGAAGGTGAAATCAGAAGCTTCACAGACAAAAAGGGATTAAGGGAATATATTACCACTAAACCAGCAATGCAAGAAATGTTAAAGGGTCTGCTGTAATAAAAAGAAATAGGAAGCGAAGAAGGAACTCTGAGGTAAAGAGTAAAAATGGTGACAGGTAAGTACCTATCAATAATAACTTTAAATGTAAAGGGATTAAATGCTCCAATCAAGAGACATAGGGTAACCGTTTGGATAAGAAAACATGATCCATATATCTGCTGTCTACAAGAAACCCACCTCAGGAAAATAAATGCACACAGATGGAAGATGGTATTTCAGCCAAATGGAAATGAAAAAAAAGCTGGGATTGAAATACTTATATCTGACAAATTAGATCTCAAAGTGAAGGACATAACAAGAGATATAGAAACCCACTTCATAATACTAAGGGGAACATTCCAACAAGAAGAAATAACTCTGTTAAACATATATGCACCCAATATAGTAGCACCTAAATACATAAAAAAAACTCCTGGAGAATATTAAAGGAGAGATTGACAGCAATACAATCATAGTAGGAGACTTTAATACCCCACTGTCACCACTGAATAAATTCTCTAAACAAAAAATCAGCAAAGAAACATCAATCCTAAATGACTCACTAGACCAGATGGAATTAATTGACATCTTCAGAACATTTCACCCCAAAGCCACAGAATATACATTCTCCAGTGCAGAAGGGTCATTTTCAAAAATAGATCATATGTTGGGTCATAAGAAAAGTCTCTTCAAATTCAAGAAGATAGAAATCATATCAAGCATTTTCTCAGACCACAGTGGCATAAAACTGGAAATCAACTATAATAAAAACAATAGAAATCAAACACATGGAGACTAAACAGCATGCTATTAAACAACGACTGGGTAACCAAAGAGAACAAAACAATACAAAATTTATGGTATATAGTAAAAGCAGTCTTGAGAGGGAAGTTCATAGCCCTACAAGCCTACTGCAAAACACAGGAAACAATGGCAATAAATTACCTAATCCTACAACTCAAAGAGCTAGAAAGAGAGCAACAAGAAAAGCCCAGTGTAAGCAGAAGGAAGGAAATAGTAAAGATCAGAGCAGAGATAAACAACATGGAGACCAAGGAAACAATTCAAAAGATCAACAAAACCAAGAGCTGGTTCTTTGAAAGGGTAAACAAGATTGATGGACCTCTAGCCAGGCTCACCCAAAAGCAAAGACAGAAGATACAAATAAACAAAATCAGAAATGAAAAGTAACAACAGACCCCGTTGAAATACAAAGGATTGTTAAAAAATACTATGAACAACTCTATTCCAACAAATTGGACAATCTGCAAACAATGGACATATTCTTAGAAAAATATAACCTTCTAAAACTCAATGAGGAGGAATCTAAACATCTCAAGAGTCCAATAACTATGGAAGAAATTGAAGCAGTCATCAAAAAGCTTCCAGCAAATAAAAGCCCCGGATCAGATGGCTACACAGGAGAGTTTTGCCAAACATTGAAGGAAGAATTAAAACCTATCTTCCTCAGACTATTCAAAAACATTCAAGAAGAAAGAACAGTTCTAAACACCTTCTATGAAGGCAGCATCACCCTAATACCAAAACCAGATAAAGACAACACAATGAAAGAGAAATATAGGCCAATATCTCTCATGAACATAGATGCCAAAATTCTTAACAAAATTTTAGCAAATCGGATCCAGAAGGTACATCAGAAAGATCATACACCATGACCAAGTAGGATTTATCCCAGAGATGCAAAGGTGGTACAATATCTGCAAATCAATAAATGTGATACATCACATAAACAAATAGAGAGATAGGAGGAGGAGCCAAGATGGCGGCATAGGTAAACACCTACACTGCTGCCTCGCACAACAATTTCAAAACTACAACTAAAAGACAGAACAGACATCATCCAGAACCACAGGAAAGCTGGCTGAGTGGAAGTTCTACAGCTAGAAGGAAAGAGAGGGGTTCACAGACACCCAGAGGAACAGCAAAAAGCTGAGGTACGGAG